>APFE030404285.1:260606-293167 GCA_000404065.3 Pinus taeda
TATATGTATATGTATTCCCATTTTTCATAATTTTTTGGGGGTCATGTTTCTAGCACATTCTTGTTCTGGATGTATGCATTCTTGTTTCCCTATACCATGCAACTTAGATAACAACACTTGTCCCAAAGTAAACTAGTGTCATGCATAATTTCATCGACCATCAATGCTCTACTTGCATCTAATGGTAAGGATTTTCTACTCCTAGGTATGGACATACTATCATTCTTATACTATGAGGAAGAAGAATTAGCTACTGAGAAAATAGATAAAAATGTATAACACTACCTCTTCGTGACAAGTTGTTCTCCACTAAGACTAGTCTCTCCCTCAACATCTCAATCTTCTCCTTTGATAGGGGCTTAGTCAAAATGTATAAAACTTGCAAATTCAAGGGAACATACTCAAGAACCACCACTCCCTTCTTCAACTTATCTTCCAAGAAATGCTACCAAATGGCGATATGCTCGGAGTGATTGTGAAGTACTATATTTGTAGAGAGTTGAGAAACTTTGATTGTCACAATACTTAAAACCATCTGCTCTAACACATGAATGGAACTATTGCTTTCTTCCAATCGATCTATGATATCATACTTGGGACTCCAAGTTGAAAAAAAACCTTGAAGTGTTGTTCCTAGCACTAACATCACCTTTCTATTTTGAATACACAAAGTTGTGAAACATAAATTTTCCATCCTCAACATACCTTAACTGATAAGTAAATGTTCCCTTCAAATAGTGAAGCAAATTCTCTGCAGTAGTTGAGTGAATTTGCCTTGAACTCGCTCAATGTATTTATACAAAGAAAAAAGAAATTATGAGGTTGGTTATTCACCAAATACTGGAGGTAACCTCTCTTTATGAGAATCTTTAGCCAATGAATCTGGCATTGTACTTTTATCTTCTCTTGTTAGCCACATGCTTCATCTTATACAACCACCTGGGTTCAACTATTGTTTCCAAAGAAACCCCATGAGTAATTTTTTATTAGGAGAACACCTCATGGAAAACCATTCAAGTACTTTTCCATGATGCATGGATGTTAACTTGGGTAAATAAATGGCCCTAATTAGGGTACTTAACTGCTAGGGGATCAAGATAGTTGAATCTGTAACCTTCCCTTACTTGGCGAGGGTCTCATTATTGGCTCATTGACACTTTATATACTGGTTACTTATCAGTGGTAATTATATATTTATATATTATTATATATCTTGAATTAAAAGGACACATATTAGACCTTTCAAAAGCAGGCTCTGAAAGCTGTTAACTATCACAGAAATTGTGAGCTATATCAACAGTAGAAAATAGACTTTTCATGGCTTTAAAAAGAAAAAATACATCATTGTAGAAGTTAGGCTATCTCTTTGTAGAGAATTTTATAGCTAAGGTTCATGAATGAAATCATTTGTATGCCCATGTTGAGAAGCTGAAATGGTCCAAACACCCTGCTCTAGTCCCAAGGCCTCTTTGAAAGACCATTAACTACCTTGTTCTTGTCCTTGTATATGTGAGACAAAGAAGAGCATGGGAAGGTTGTCATTTAGTGTTCTATATCATCCTGGAGTAGCTATAAAGTGAAATTTCTAAGTCTTGATTCCATATATATATATATATATATATATATATTCTATATATATATATATTTATATATATATATATATATATAATATATATATATATATTTAATCTATATATGTTGTATTTTTATATTATGTTTTCCTTTTTTCAAGGAAAATTCATGAGAAACCGAGGAGATTCGCACACTTACGGATGACATCCATGGTTAAACCTATTGAAACACTAGTGCAACATACTTAGGCTGACTCAAATTAGGGACTTGCTTGCATAGCCAAATAATCAATAACATTGGAAGCTAAGTCATTTGACACGAGGATTTAGGATTCAATGGATATAGGGATTCGAGTGTCAGATATTTCTTACACAAATTCCCATTCATGATAAAAATTCATTGATTCAAACATAGATATTCATCTAGATGTAAGTTTTACAAAGTAACATTATGAATACAAATCAAATTGTGACGTAAATTATAAATCATAAATTATAATACATATTCAATTAATCAATGATATAATAGGAGAAAGACAAGATAGTAAGATAAATATACTGTAGTTGTCTCATTAAATCATCAAAATCAAAATGTGTTAGTGTTTACATAGGTAGTACAATGCAAATTGCAAATAGAAATAGCAAATACAAGTATACAACCATCATGGTAGTAGGTACCTCATGAACCATGAGTCATGAATCGTCATAGTCATCATCAAAATCAGCATCATTGTCCTCATCACCATGGTCACCACTTCTCTCCTCTGTTGCATCCTCCTCTTCTGTATCCAAAGTCATATATGCATCTACTGGCGTGGAGGATGACCCATCAATAATATCACTATCATCAAATGTTCCAGGCTCCAACACTGGATTATTGAGATCCAAGTTGGTAAATGCCATCTCAACGCTATTGTTTAGATCCATATCATCAGGAAATACATCTCACATCTTTGTCCTTCCCTTAAATCAGTCATCCCTCTACCTATAAATAACATGAAGGCTAGTGTGAACATACACCATTGTCTTTGTCCTAAATTTCTCAAGCCTGCTCTTCTTGACACTATACAAATTCCCATATGTGCTCCAATTCCTCTCACAATAAACAAGAGGATGAAGTCACCAGAGAAAGGAGCCCCATGGCTAGTTGTTCTAGAGGAGGTCTTGTTTCCACATGATTTTCCCATGAAGAATACAGATTCTTATCCCCCCTATCTCTAATCAAATCATATTCTACAAATCGACTAGTGTTAGTGGAAAAATTTGCAAAGGGATCCTTTGCCTCATCAAGGGATGATCGATCCTAAAAAACCCACCTGAATGCACCTTTCCTCCCCTATGAGACTTCACCATCCACGTGAGGAGGTAATTTGTGGGAAGTTCCACCATTCAGCCACTCATGGTTGTAGTATTTTGGGTTTAATGAGTGAGCTAAAAAATGTAAAGGTGTGCAATTCTTGTCCCATATGCTGACAAGAATATCTTGTATAGTTGCTAAGAAGGCATCTGATGATGTCTCATACTTAGGGAACTCACCAGGAAAAACTCTAAGGATGGAAAATAATGTTGAAGCTTAAAAAAATTGGCGAATCTCACTAGACCCTAACATGAAACTATAAAATGTTTATTGATATATTTGGAAAATTATTCAGATTTATAATTATTTCATATATAGTATCTATATAATTTGGCGATTTTTGAGGTAAAATAATTTTATATTGTAAAAATGGGCGAATCATTTTTAGAAAAAATGGAAATTGGCGAATCTTTGTTTTGGAAAAATCATGGAAAATTATCCCACCTGCGAATATTAGCCCCTAAAATTTTCCATGGCACTCACTCTATAAAATAGTGTGCTTCATAGACTCAATCATAGAATACCATCCCTCATAAACCTCTCCAATTATGGGTTGGTCTGTGTCTGCAAATTGAAGCAAAGAAATGATAAGGCCCATGATCTGAATAAGTAGATCTACCCTCTCCCACCAAGCATCATCCAACACTATGTCCTTCACCCTTTTAGAGGCTACTTGATCTGTACTTCTCCAAAAAGACCCAAACTTTGAAATAACCATGGCCCCAAGAGTGGTCTTGACCTCCCTCAACCTCTTCAACACAATGAATGAAGAGGCAAACTGTGTGTCCATAATCTTCAACAATGATAGATTGTTGTACGCCTTGTAGATAGTGAGGTAATTTGTATGATTTTGTACAAAGTTATGGATATGTTGTGCATCCTCAATAATGTTACCAATCCAAAGCACATCAGAAGAAATAGATTTCAGTGCTAAGTTCAATGAATGGACAATGTAGAGTGTCCAAAACACTTGTGGATATTTAGCTTCCACAATCATGCAAGCAACCTTGAAAACAGGTGCATTATCTATAATGATTTGCACACAAGAATCAAAACCTACATCTTCAATAAGTTTAATAAACAACTCACCCATATTTTGTGCATCCTTGTATTTGCCAAGTGCATCCACTACTTTCAAGAAAATTGTAGCATTCAAGACACCATGAATTTGATGAGTGGGTGTCATGTTGGATCTATCCATCCATCAGAAACAATGCTAATCCCAGATGTTGGCCATGATGCTTTTATAGGCTCAAGAATTTTTTCCACCTCCTTTTTTACCTTTGTCAACAATGTGGTTCTAAGCTTCTCTGACGCAGGAGGCACATACCCTGATGGAGCCCCTTGAGTTAGAGCTCAGCACATCTCAGTAAATCAAGGTGAGCATGCAACATTAAAGGAAATGAAGTTTTGATAGAAAAAAAGGCAATGTTGAGATCAAGCTCTTCCTATTTCTCCTTCTGAAACATATTCTCAATTGGACCCAGTGAAAGTGCCTTTATTTTTGTTGCTTGCCCCCCATGAGAAATCTCAAATGCGAATGTGTTGTTGATTTTCCTAAAAAATTGAAGGGGGTCATCATTCTTGTTTTTTTATTTATTTTGCAGCACATTTTTCATGCCAGCATTTGACTCTCTTTCCATTTCTTTCCTCTTTGGTAAATGCACCTTTGTACAAACTCCAATTCCACAACTTGGTAAAGCCAACAAATGACCTTTCACATTGAAATATGTGCTCGTGAAATTATTGTGGAAATATCTGCATTTCCAGCTCACATTGCCTCCTCCCTTCACCTTGTTGGGTGTCCCTTGCTCTCTTGTGATATATTTCCATAAGGAATATTTTTCAATGTTTCGTTGAGGAGGAATTCTTCCCTCAACATTACTTGCAATAGACTTTGATGAAATTGCGAGAGGAGGGGCATCACCAATGCGGAAATTCTTCCCCTTCCTTTGCCCCTTCCATGCTTCCCTTGATTGATCCATGAATGTTGTAAAAAAAAAAACCAAAAATGCACAAATTTGTAAAAGAAATGCATATGCAAACTATTGTAATAAAAATGAATAAAACATAGAGAGAAAATGCACTTACAAGTTGATTGAATCTCCTTGAAATCACTTCCACACCTTTTTCTCCTTGCTCCCAAACACTAACAACAAACTAAATAACTGAATGTGAAAAAAGAAATTAGAAAAGTCACTTTATAACATTGTGTGGGTTCTTGATTTTCGGATTCGAATTTAAAAATCAGAACACATTGTGTCCTGATTGAGACACAATCTAAATTCGATTGTGTCTTGATTAGACATGATGTGTCCTAATTTTCAGATTCGAATCCACCTGAACCATGTCTGCATCACCAGATTTGGGACACGTTGGGCTTTGGGGGCGAATCCAGTTTCATAGATTGGCAGCAATTGGTTGACCTAACCCCTCATGTGTGTGTATTTAATACAAAAAATAGTGCACCAGAAATTTAGTGGCCTAAGAATAAACACATGGGGGGGGGGGGGGGGGGGGGGCGAAATTTGGCAGGATGAGTAGAGGAGAATATTGTATGGTCGATTATCATGGATTCTAAAAGTTTTCTCTAGCTAGTAACATCAAACTTTGGGTTAATAATGATTGAATCCTAGCCATCATTGTTGGATCCAAGTGGTTGCTTGTTAGGGAGCCAATGGTTTCTTGCCCCTTTTCTTTTATGGACTTTCTAGCCTAGAGACGAGGTCAGCCTCTCAAACCCTGAGATTGTTAAGAGTAGTGTGGACATGTTGGAGAGGATGTAGGTTTCTCCTTACTCATGGTACATGGGGTCCCTTTGTAGCTTAAGTTACCGTGTTTTCTATATTTCAAGGATCAAGTTTGAAAACTGACGTGTCTAATTGGTATCCACAATAATTCAATAAGGTTTGGCCCGTTAATTTATTGTTCAATGAAATTGTCATTTATTAATTACTTTCAACTTTGGATATAATAATTATATCGTATGGATATGCATATATATTTACCTATGCATTAGTTCATATGTCTCCTTACATGTTCTTTGTATTGAATATTGACATTACTAGAATGGTTGCCATTGCCACAATGCCTTGCTCGTTAGTGCATGAATCGAATGTCTTGGAATGATTGGAAACATGCCTTGGCTCTCTTCCCACTAGCCAAGGGACACATTACCAATGGAATGAGGTAACGAGGTTTCTCGTATATGTAAAATGTTATGATGTGATTAACTCATGAATCGATTTTCTAGTTTTAATTTGATATCACAATTGTAAAATTATATAAAATAAAAGCATTTTATGCTCATTAGTGCATGAGTGGAATGACTTGGAATTATTGTAAGGATGCCCTTGGCTCTCTTCCCACTCTTCCAGGGACACATTATCCAATGGACTGAGGTAATGAGGTTGCTGGTATACGTAAAATGTTATGATGTGATTAATGCATGGATTGATTTGCTAGTTTTAATTTGATATCATAGTTACAAAATTATCTAAAATAATAACATTTTAAGTATGATACAATCTAAAGACCTTATCATGCAATAACATCACCTTGTGTAGACAAGTTGGTCACATGAAATAATCCACTAGTGGTACATAAGGGGAGGGATTCCCACATTTGCCAAATCCCTTTGAGTTTCGGGTTGTTTATTTGTTTCCTTACGTTTGAAAAGAATAATCTCTTAGCTAGTCAGAGAAAGTTTTAGTTCATACTCCTAGACCAAAACGCAGTTTCAACTAAGTTAATATTTACAAGAAAGTTATTATTATTATACTATCATTATTGAGTCTACAACAATGGGGTCACGAGCTTTCAAGTAGCATCTAGCCTTAGCTCCATACATGAGACTAGTTAGTACCCTTGGTTACAGTTTAGCCTCATGTCTGGCAGGATTTTAATAATTGTTATTATTATAGAGTTAAGTTCATCGGAGTTAAAATTTCAATGACCTTTCATATGTGCAATTGCTTGTACATTTTTATTTGTTTTCTTGTCTGGCATCTAAGATCACCATAAATGTTGATAACATTTGATGCCAACTGAATCTTTGGTTTAGGGATGCCAGGTCCACGTTTTCCATGTTGATTTTGTTGCATTGAGATATTCACATCCTATTCATTATGCTTACTAGTATATGTATTCCCTGTCATGCAATTGAAAAATATGTTAATAAGAAACAACCTAGAACAAGCACTCATATATTCAAGAAATCTAGCACTATATGGAAATCATGTTGGTTAAAGAGAGGATGATATGTATTAGGCTATTAGTCGAGGTCATAGTTTCTAAGAGGCTCAATGCATAGAACCTTTTTTTTGAGCATTTGACTTGTGATGCACAATAATTCGTATCTTCAATAACATGTACTGAGATTTTCCTTCCATTTTTACTTTGCTGTAGAGGTTATTTGAGCCTGAGTTTGCTACCTTCTTCTGATCTATGCCTTCCATTTCTTGTTTATGATCGTTGTGTGGAGAGGTTAGTTGTTTTGAGTCATGGTAATGAGAACTGAAACATCTTTATTGAAGGGATTTCATTAGATACTTTTAGAATACATGTTTTTTTAAGGTTACCTGGTGGAAATATCTCATATTTCTAGAAGTTAGAGAAGTCTAAGTTGGTTGATGATCAGTTTGTCTCAAAGGTGTACTACAAACTGTAGTATGATAATATAATTAAATAGTATTAGTAATTGAAATAAAATGCTATGTAGATAACTGAAATATTCTTTGAGTGTGATATTGATGATTTCGATGATATGTAGGTATTTGTTGTAGCATTCTTTTGTTGGGCCTTGTGTCTTAACACCTTCTCAATTATTTATGAATCTGTATCTATATTCCAAATATTTTCAAAGTTATCTCTCTCTCTCTCTCTCTCTCTCTCTCTATATATATATATATATATATATATTCCCCTGTTTCCTGATTTTTTGGGTTCATGTTTCTGACACGTTCTTGTTTTGGATGTATGCTTAGAATGCATGTTTTATTAAGGTTACCTGGTGGAAATCTCCCATATTTCTGGCAGTTAGAGAAGTCTAAGTTGGTCGAGGATGAGTTGGTCTCAAAGGTGTACTACAAATTGTAGTATGAAAATATAATTAAATAGTATTAGTAATTGAAATAAAATGCTATGTACATAATTGAAATATACTTTGAGTGTGATATTGATGATTTCGAAGATATGTAGGTATTTGTTGTATCATGTTTTTGTTGGGCCTTGGGTCTTAACACTTTCTCAATTATTTATGAATTCTGTATCATATTCTTAAATTACTTTCAAAGTTATATATTATATATATAATATATATATATATATATATATTATATATTCCTTGTTTCCTGATTTTTTGGGGGTCATGTCAACAATTCTTGTTTCGGAATGTATCATTTATGTTTCACTATACCTGTTATCACAAAATATGACCTTGATAGGCTGTTGATCAAATAGACTCTGAGTAACTCTTTCAAACCAATCTTTTGGTTGAGGCTTAGCCTCCTCAACTTAAGAGTGCTCTCTCAATAGGTTTAAGATTTTTGATTCATGATTAGATGGCTAACTCTAGGAACAAAATGGAGAAATGTATAACTAGCTGACTGGTTGAATAAAAGATTAGAAAACATCTATTGGGCTATGGATTCAAGTTAGTCTTCAACAAAACAACATGATCAAAAAAACATGTAAGTCAAGGAACTTAGAGTTAGGGTTTATAAAAAAATAGTAACACAATGAATTAACACTGTTTACAAGCATGTGAAGGAACTTAGAGAATTTTCCAATGAATTCTAAGAATCAAAAGCTCATACCACTTCAAATAAGTAATTGAACAAGGCCATAAGAACATCAAACACATAAAATTCTCGTGAATCTTGAGTAGTAAAACTAATCTCTGTATTAAGTATGAAAACGACAGTTTCTTACAATAACACAACTTTCTTTTGCTAATTAAATTCCCAACCCTGAGGAAATCGATTCTCAAGCTTTATATAGAGTTTTACAACCTTGGATACTATGATCCATCTTTGGATGAATTTGAATTCCTGACTTTGACACCTATCTATTCATCAAACAAACTACTTAATTACAACTTGACAACTAGCTGTTTTTAAGAGTCCTAATACAAATAGGAGTTAAACTCCTAAAACATGCTTCCAACAATCTAATCTATGACTTCAATACATTCTTTAATCATCTGCCAAACCATGTCTTCAAGTTTGATGATGTCCACAGTGTTGTTGCAAAACTTGCTGAGTCATGACCTAACTGTCCTAAAAACTAGGAGACAGAGTTCCTCCTTCTAAGGCCCTTAATCCTTAATGCTTATATTCAAACAGTTTCACTAGTGTACATGTGGCATGCATTAATAATCCATAAAAACTTCATTTTCAACCTGTGCAAAAAAAGGAAACTCGAAAATATGGAGGAAAGGATGAAACATAACTATGCTGCGAAAATACTCTGTTTTCGTAGCACAACCTTTACATCACTTATGAAATAATTCTTGGAATTTTGCTTTCTACACCACTGCCATCAGACACTTCATTTATGATCCCATGTCTACTAGTAACTTCAAAATTTGGCATTAATCAAACCTTGCCTCCGGAAAGCATCCATAACTGCTAAATGATCATCTTCAACAATTTCATAGCGCACTATGAAACTGCAGTGCGTACTCTTTTTCAACATGGCCTTCAAAAATTTGTAGTTTGGGAGTTTTTGAAAATTCCATGAAGACTCGTATGATCAACAAAAAATAAAACCACTTACCCTTATAAGATGCTCTTCTTCATAGATATTCTTCCTTTTATATGCCAAAACTCTTTTTATGTGCCAAAACTATTTTAATATATATCCTTCATTGCCCTTTTTCATTACCCTATTTCATTATTGCTATAGACCCTTTTCCAGATTCGGTTAGTTGTATTTCTAGGTTTTCAATTTGTCTCTTCAAACCACTATTTGTAGCTCTCAGCTGAGCATTAATCCTCCTTATAAATCTGGCTTCTTTGATTGCAGGAACAGTCCAAGTAAAGTACTCAATTTCACTATTTACTATTTCTGTTTTGGACACCTTTTCAGCTTCCCAAAAAGCCTTCATCCTTTTGAAATATGTCCTTTTAGCAGCATTCCCTCTTGCTTTCACTCTTCGTCTAGTAATTTCATTGTTAGCAGCTTTTAACCTTTCTTCCATAACCTCGTAACTGGCTTTTTCTATTTGAGTGGTAGGAACTGTGTTTTTTTCACCTTCAGGTGTTGGGGACGGAAAGTATATCAACTCTTCTTGAACAACAAATGCTTCTTCTATTCTCCCCAGCTCAATATTGGACTCTTGCATGTTCTTGGATTGCCTGGTTCAGGGTTTTCTGGGTTTGAAAATGAATGCCATAACATCATCCTCAAATTCCAATTTTTTGGAGGGTTTCATTTTCTTCGACTTTCCTTGATCAAATTTTATCACAGCTACCTACACCAAAGGGCATTCTACAATAATAATGGCTTTTAAAATATCAGTTAAATCACCCTTCAAGCTTGAACCTTCTCATGAGATCACAGTTTTACCTTTCTCCTTTGCAATTTGACTTCTAGTCAATCTCTTTTGAACTGGTTTGTTGGCTTATTGTTCTTGTGTCATTCCTTTAACCTCAAATATCTTTTCCTTTGTAGATTTAGGAGTTTCAAGAATGACTACTGGTGCTTTGCTTACTTTCTCTTTCACCTGCTTCCTAGGTTTCAACTTAAAATACCTTTTTGCCCTGGACATTATAGATTTGCTAGTTTCTGCTGATGGAGTTCCTTTAACCCTAGGGCTAATGTCTACACCTTATATTTCTACTCCAAAATCTCATAAAAAAAATATGAAGACCATTCTTTGTTGATCCTTTTGAGTTCATGTAGAACTATCAATTTAATTAGACCATGATGAAACAAGGAAGTTTCACATTCTTGAGATTTCAACTGTACTTTATCTGCCATCTTATCTACACTTTGATATAAGAAGTAAGGCAAATCTAGAGAAATCATACCAGTAAAATGTAATACGAGTTTAAAATGATGTGAATAAGCCTTTTTATATCTTCCTTCACAGGTATAATAATGTTGAATGTTAAAGAGCAAGTTGGCATAGATGTCCTTGATGTAGTCTCTGGGAACTGCCTTGGTTAAGTCTGTTTCTACAAATTTTGGCTTTAGAAACACCTTACATGGTTCCATGTTGAATCTGAAGTTTTTGAACCATTTATCTTGCCCCCTAGGAATTTCTGTCACCAAAGCTAGACCTTTGGAGAAATTTGCAAGTTCAACATTCCGACCTTTGTGCTTGAGCCAGTGAAATGTAGTGCAAACTCCTCTATCACCTGAGTATGTTGTCCCTGCAATTTCTTACAAAACTTCTAGCATCGTGCTTTCTTGAATTATTCTACAATTGATTTGTCTCTGACTAAGACCTCAATGCTTTCAAGCTTTGTTCTTAAACAATGACCAAACCTATGCCGTTTCTTCTCCTCTGTCAACTTTCCTTCTAAATTCCTATAACAAAAATAGCCTCGCTTGAAATTTTGTTGACCAACCTCACTTGCAAATGGTTGTCAACCTTGCCTAAATTATGGATGAGGAAACCTTGGTGAAAAATTACCAAAGCTTGCTGTTCAAAAACAATTATGTTTGAGGGTTTACATGTAAACTAAAACGATGAGAATAGCTAACCCTTTCGAATTTGAAAATATCTTTCATAATAAGCCCTAAATTTGAAATGATGAGTTTGGATGGCGGCATGCTTAAGGACTGACTCCTAGCTGACACCCATTAATCAAAATTTTAACGAAATGTTAATAGATTGATGTTTAACAAGACAGTTCTACAAATTCCTGCTTTCATAGCAAGCAGGGAAAAGTGCTACGAAAGGAGTAGCGTCTTCGTAGTGCAAAACATACATTTTACACAGTTTGCACTATGAAAACGTGGTTTCATGGCTAATTCCAAAAATTTTCAAAATGGCTTAAGCTACGAGTTTCTAAAAAGAATGTAAGACTCATGAAACATGGAAAAAGGATGATAGACTTTATTTGGATATGTAAAATGAAAAATTTGGGACTCCTAACATATCACCTGCCCATTAAAACATAGGGTGACTTGACACTTATCTAAGACCATGACCAGGAACAATGTAAACCCCTATTTTGGTGATAACAATACCATGCAACTTAGACAAAAACATGTGTCCCAATGTAAACTGGTGATATGCCTAAATCCATCACCCATCAATACTTAGCTCACATCTAATGGTAAAGATTTGTTGTCCCCAGGTATGGACATACTATAATTCTTATGTTATGAGGAAGGACAATTAACTACTAAGAAAACAAGGTAAAAATGTGTAACACTACCTCTTTGTGAGAAGCTGTTCTCCACTAAGCCTAATCCCTCCCTCAACATATCAATCTTCCCCTTTAAGAGGGGTTTAGCCAAAATGTGTACAACTTGCAAATTCAAGGGAACATACTCAAGAACCACTACTCCCTTCTTGAAATTATCTTCCAAGAAATGGTACCAAATGTCGATATGCTCAAAGTGATCGTGAAGTACTATATTTGTAGAGAGTTGAGTAGCTTCGATTGTCACAATACTTAAAACCACAGTATCCATCACATGGATGCCATTTTTTCTTGCTTCCAATTGATCTAGGATATCATACTTGGGACCCAAAGTTGAAACAAAACATTGAAGTGCTCTTCCTATCACTAGCATCACCTTCCTAATTTGAATCCACAAAGCTATGCAACATCAATTTTCCATCCTCAACATACCTTAACAAATAATGAAATGTTCCCCTTAAATAGTGAAGAAAATGCTTTGAAGTGGTTGAGTAAATTTTCCTTGAACTAGACGAATGTTTTTAGTACAAAGAAAAAAACAAATATGAGGTTGATTATTCACCAAATACTGGAGGTAACCTCTCTTTCTGAGAATGTTTAGGTAATGAATCTCACATTTTACTTCTATTTCTCTTGTTAGACACATGCTTTGTCCTCTACAACCAATTGGGTTCAATTATTGTTTCCAAAGAAACCTCATGAGTATTTTTTCTTAGGGGAACACCTCATGGAGAACCATTCAATTACTTTTCCACGATCCATGGATGGTAAATTTGGGGAAGTAGTGGCCCTAATTAGGGTACTTAACTTCTAGGGGATCAAGATAGTTGAATCTGTAACCTCCCTAACTTTGGGTCAGAGGTCACACATTTGTCTCATGATACATGTCTTACATATCAGTGAGCTAATTAAAAAAATGAAAAAGTTGTTTCTTGAATTGAAAGGACATATATTAGACCTTTCAAAGGAAGGCTCTGAAAGTTGTCAACTATCACAGAAGTTGTGAGCTATATCAACAATAAAAAATAGACTTTTCATGGCTTTAAGAAACAAAACTACATCCTTGTAGAAGTCAGAGTATATATATGTAGAATTTTTTTTATGTAATGTTCATGAATGAAATCATTTGTATGCCCATGTTGAGAAATGGAAATGGTCCAAACACCTTGCTCTAGGCCGAATGCCACTTTGAAAGGTCGTCAACTACCTTGTTCATGCCCCTATATATTTCAGACAAAGAAGTGTGTGGGAAGGCTTTCATTTAGTGTTGTATATGATGATGGAGTGGCTATAAAGTGAAATATCCAATTGTTGATTCCATATATATATGTGTGTGTGTGTGTGTGTGTGTGTGCGTGCGTGTGTGTGTGTATGTATGTAGGTATGTATGTATGTATGTATATGTATATGTATATTATTTTTTCCTCTTTGTGAAGGAAACCTTTATGAAGAAACCCATAGGATGCTTTGCAACACTTACAGAGGACATCCATAGTAAACTTGTTGAAAGACTAGTGCAACTTACCTAGGGGGAGTCTAATTAGGGACTTTCTTGCATAACAAAATACTCAATAAAATTAGTAGCAATTGGTTGAGGTAACCCATTATGTGTGTATTCAATACAAAAATAGTGCACCGGAAATGCATTGGCCTGGGAATAAGAACATGGTGGGAAACATTCAGTAGCGATGAGTAGAGGACAAGATTTTATTCTGGATCATCATGGTTTCTATAAATTATCCCTAGCTAGTAACATCAATCTTTGGGTTAGTAATGATTGACACCTAGCCATCAATGTCAGACCAAAATGGTTGTTTGTTAGGGAGCCAGTGGTTTCCTGCCCCTTTTCTTTTATATATTTTCTAGCCTAGAGACAAAGTTAGCCTCCCAAACCTTGAGATTGTTGAAAGTAGTGTGGACATGTTGGGGAGGATGTATGTTTCTCCATACTCATGGCACATGGGGTCCCTTCGTAGCTTAAGTCACTGTGTTTTCTATATTTCAAGGATAAAGTTCGAAAATTAACGTGTTTAATTAGTAGCCACACAAATTCGATAAGGTTTGGCCAGTTAATTTGTTGTTCAATGCAATTGCTATTTATTAATTAATTTCAAATTTGGTTCTAATAATTGTTGCATATGGTGTTGCACATCTATTTACCTACACAATATTTCATATGTATCCTTACACGTTCTTTATATTGAGTATTTACATTACTATAATGGTTGTCATTGCCACAACACCTTGCTCATTAGTGCGTCGATGGAATGTCTTGGAACGATTTGAAATATTCCTTCACTTTCTTCCCACTAACCAAGGGACACATTACCCAATGGAATGAGGTAATGAGGTTGGTAGTATACGTAAAATGTTATGATGTGATCAACTCATGAATTGATTTGCTAGTTTTAATTTGATATCACAGTTATAAAATTATATAAAATAAAAACATTTTATGCTCATCAGTGCATGAATGGAATTCCTTAGAATGATTGGTAACATGCCCTTGGCTCTCTTCCCACTCACCAAAGGACACATTACGTAATGGACTGAGGTAATGAGGTTGCTAGTATATGTAAAATGTTCTAATGTGATTAACACATGGATTAATTTGATATCATAGTTACAAAATTATCTAAAATACAAACATTTTATGTATGATACAATTTGAAGACCTTATCGTGCAACAACATCATCTTGTGAAGATAATCTGGTCACATGAAATAATCTACTAGGCTCCTATAATTTATAGGATCTCAAATTGATTGAGTGTTTTATCTCAAAAATCTCATATTGTAAATAATTGTGAATCTGCAAATGGTTTCTAGAAGAAAAATAGAATAAAAATGAAAAGAGGGTATAAAGAGAGAAAAAGTAAACCTAATTTTTTTATTTATTGAAAAAGGAATAAAATATAGAACCCCATCAAAGAAATAAAAACAAAAAGAAAATAATACTGAAAGTGTTGCAAATTTGAAGGCCACTACTCATAGATAGTTTCCTTCCTGATTGTTAAAGAAAGCTTGTGCGCATCTTGTTTAAAATGCCACAATGACTAGTTATTTGTTTAAACATATAGTATAATCATGGTTAAACATGCTTGAATTTCTGTAAATTAGATTATAGAATAAAGATTTGACAAATAGTTTAATTTTGGTAAATCAGTAGTTAGGTAGAAAATGACATTGGTTCAACTGTTTAACCTGAATCAATAGGAAAAGTAAGTGATCGGATTTAAGTAGTTTTCGATTTTACATAAAAGAAATTAATTATGGGTTTTTTAGTCAAAATTATAAAAATAAAAATGTTCGCTTCGAAAAATAGTTAAAGGGTAGGCAGAAATAGTTTGGTTTTATAAATGTATTTATTTTCCCTTTATCCTAAGTTTCAAGGGCAATATAAAGAGGCGCATCTAGACAAAATCTTTTTGTCGTATATGGTTTTAAAGGCTACAATTAAAAGTGGCAGGATTCTTCAGCTCCTGATATCGATGACACTTATTTGTTTTTAGCCCCCCCTATCCATCCTAGCCTTATCACTAGGGAGGGGGTACAAAAAAGCTATATTCCCCATCGAGCCTCACTACCATGTGGCCTCTTCTATACATTTCCCAACCCCCCCAGCCTATACCACATACCACTCCCTACCCCCTCTAAAAACCACTTCCCCGTCATTCCTTTAGTGCCATGTCTCCTAGTTGTTGCCCAATTAAATCCCTTCCTGGCAAAATTACCATTAACTATTTAATGATCTCCCTTTCGGGTAACCATTTCAATTGAATGGTCCCACGCCAATCCTCCAACAGAACGTACCACTCCCTCATTTAAAAACCCTAAACCGGTCTTCATTATACCTTTCACCTAGTTATTCTCTACAATTCACAGGTTTCTTCTACAAGTGACTAGCTTCCAAAGATTTGCTGAAATAGATCAATTGTCAGTGTTTTGTCCCTCTCCCCTAAAGACTCACGACTTGCCATTCATTTCTTGGTAAACATTTATTTCCAATTTCATATTTATCATTCACTGATCAACTATACCTCCAAAGAAGAAGAACTAGGATGACCCAATGAATCCATTAGTCCCTCCATCTATAGAATTATACCATATTCCATTAACTGATAGGGATTACAAGATCACTGAGCCATACTGAGATTGTGATTTGTTTGAACTTTATTGTTAGATGGAGGATAAACATGTTGATAAAATAGATGGAATTAGACTTTGGGAGTTTTATATTCCTCACTATATTTTCCCTTTGACCTTCCATGCCCCTGAATTCACCAGGAAATGCCAAGCTTGTTATGTTCCCATCCAAAGAGTTGTTATAACCCCATCTAGTAAAACCCTTTTTTCAATCACTGCCCAATCTATAAACTAGATGATGCTAGCTCCCTGGGTGAAAAAAAACACACCATATTCCTTAGTAGCCCTCACAGAACTCTATCAGAAGCTTGATTTTGCTAGATGAGCCAAGATTTTTTATATCTTCTTACTAGAAAATTCCCATTCACCAAAGAAAAATCCTCCATACCCTTCCTCAATCTTCCCTTATCAAGATAAACAAATCATAACCATAATTTCATACATTCTTGGTTATTCTTCTTATCAGTGGTTAGATAAACGCTTTCTAGGCTTCCTTTCCATCTTTTCCACAAATAACAAACCATATATTTTGTTTAATTTCAGCCAATTCCTTGATGATAACATCCATGAGTAGTTTCTTAATTTTCCAACAGAAGAAGTGTTTAAGTACACTTCAATTTCAGTTTATATGTTTTTGTAATATCAAGCAGATAGGTTTAGCTTTGCCATGCAGAAGCTAGATGAAGAGGGAAATGAGCAGTCTATAATATTTTGGACATCTTTACTGATGAAAGAGCAGCAATAATTCTCCTATAAATAGTTCATTGAAGAGTTTTTTCACCCAACTATAACTATCCTAAACATCTCAGCAAAACCCAGAATCAGTGAAGACATCAAGACGATTCTACATTTGATAGATCAGGCCAAGACAGGAGACTGGTATTTATACCAGAATTACATGGAAATCAGAGTTTATGGATGCCCGTTAGCACCATACAAGCTCCAAAAATACCTCCCCATGAGGATTTTTTCCCTTGAATATATCAAACAAATGCTAAATTTAGATGATATTGACTTTGTGGTGGCAAAGAAGAAATCCGAGTTTCAAATAAAGACATAGGCAGGCCCTTTTATATGCAACACCAGGTCAGCAGGAGAAGAGTCAGATAAAATCCGTAAGGAGATGAAATTCAGCCTAAGTTTCACATGGTCTTAAAACCCTTTGGGTATCATTTCTAAGATGAGAGTAGAAAATGAAACTATTCCATACATCCACACACCAAGGACTGAGATAGAGAAATATGTGAACTAGTCCCTATGCGTAGAGAATACATTATGGGAAGCTGAAGAGAAATTGGTTTCTACTTCAAATTTACAGAATCCCACTCCTTAAGAGAAAACAAGTAAAAGTAAGAGAGAGGATGGATCATCATCAACAATAGGTAGTGAGGCCAAGGAGTTCAGAATTATTTATAGGAAAAGAACTAAGATGACTCCTAGGACATATGCTGAAAAGGAGGTAGAAGATCCAGCTGCCATCATAATTAGGGAAACACCATAGACAGGTAGCAAGTTTGTTACATCTCCTATTGGACCTTCACTATCACAAGACAAAAAAGATATAGAGCTAGATTCATAGAATGTCCAAGGAGAAAAGGAAAAAACTATTCTTGACAGGTACCGGGAGATCAAACTTAAGAATGAAATTATTAATAACAACACCTACTCTCAGTTTTGGAAGTAGACTTCTAGTTCACGGAGCAGAATATTGTCATTTTTCGATACATAACAAGGAAGGATGTAGATGGCCTTCCTTGAGGCCCAAATTCCAAATCCTAAGACACCAGCAGATTACAAGAGCACAACGTTTGAATTTAGCACCAAAGATACCCATCCCATTGATCAAATGGAGATGCATAAATAGATTAGTGAGATGATTTACTCTACCTTAACTAATACTGCTATGTCATTGTCAAAGATTCATGTTTCACATGGAAACATTCAGTCCTAGTTAAAAGTGGAGAAGATATCTTCTTTGGCAATGGACAATGAGTCAAATCTTTGGAATATTTGGTAGTCAAAATAGGATATGATCCTAAAGAGATAAATGTTGTAGAGGAGAACACCAAGAAGACAAATATTGACATTGCATCATTGAGAAAGTATCTGAAATTGTTAGCCATAGAGGATCCCTTGACTAAAGGTATTGAAGAAAATGAGGCACAGAAGAGTGACATGATGAAGTTAATCATGGAACAGAATGTTCATATCAGACAGATGGAGGTAGAAATGGAGAAAATGATCAAAGAGAAAGAACATAATCAAAGGGTAGCCATAGCCCCCTTGGATGCTATACCCATCACAAAAATCCTAGCTATGGAACTGCAATTGCACCAACCTCTTCAACTCAAGCTACAAGTGTTGAGGAGGTGAAAAAGACACTACAAAATATGTCAATCCAGTTAGAAGGAATTAAGAAATTCCATGGGCAGCTCAGAGCTTTGCATGAATAGAAATCCATAATTGAAGCTTCTCCTTTCACTGAAGTATAGAAGTCACAAAGGCTACTAAAGAGGATACAAAGGATGGAGAAGGATACAACAATTCGTCAAACCTTGGCCCAAGCCAAGGAAATCAATTGGATGGATATTTTGGACTCCATGAATGATATTTGGCCATGCATCCAAATCATTTTTGAACAGAAGGAATTGATACAAAATGCCACTTAAGCCATTACTGAAGTAAGGGAGAAGTTGGAAGACATGCCTATAGAAGCTTCCAACAACATCAAATTCCCGAATTCAAAGAATAAGTATGAACTTGAAGAGTTAGGAATTGGTGACATGATTGCCACCATATTGGAAGTCAAGAAGGTTTTAACTAAGAGAAATCTCATTACTCAATTAGAGGAGAAATGTGAAACACTAGAGTTGGGAGTGAATAGATTTTTCAACAATATTGAAGCATTAAATTAGAAAGGATTTCCCAGCATATATGTGATTAACGAAAAACTAATTACTCTAGAATATTATGTTATAAATATGAAGGAAGTGACTAGAGACAGTACTAATTCAGTGGTATAAAAGGAACCCTGATAGGTACAACATTCTTAGAGACAATGGGAAATGACTTCTTTATCTAGCATGAGGTAAAAAATATCTTCACAGTAAAGCCAACATTTTCAAAGTATACTAAGGTTTATGAAATTCACTGAAGGGTAATAAAGTTAACCATTCCATATGAAGAAGGGTGGGACCAACTATGTGATTTATTGGGGTAAAAAGCAACACGAATCCTCTAAAATAGAACCACCTCTTCATGCAACTTTTCACCTTGCATATGATTCCATAGAAGATAAATTTTATCGTTTAGATAATTCTAATAATACACTTCCAGTTGAGACAGTGATTTTGTAAATCATTTTGTAATTATTCTATAGATACTTCATAGTTTAAAGTATTACAGGTTGATTGTTGAATATAATTTCCTCTGCGAACTTTAATTTTCTAGTTGCTCGAAGCATCAATAGTGCAAGGAAATTCTTCATAGGATTCATGTGGTGTACGAATTGGTGATGTTTTTCTTCTGTTCATGTGTTTAATCATTGTCTCATTTCTCTGCGATTTCTGAAAAGCTTAATTACATAAGAGAAATTTTGATGAATAATATATGTTATACATAACACCCTATTATGGCTATTAGTGATCTATATGTTTTCTGTTGAAGTCAAATTAAGGAATCCTTCATTTCTCCTTAGTTTTTACTGAATCTTACATTTCTTCTGTTTCATAATCCATTTAAAATTCTGAAGGATCCAACTAGTGAAACCTAGATTTTCCTAGGAAACTGCTTCAAAGTTTGATGCAGATCTAGTTAATCTTTAGAATTCATAACCCAATGGAATTATAACAATTTAATCGACCAAGCAATCCAATCAATAATCAGTACAATAATAAATAACCTAAAATTAACATCAAACATAGCTAAATTTTACAGAGAGATCCCTCTTCGAAGCAGGCAAGGCTAGATCCTAGCTTCCAAAGTGGTTTTGATGATTTCCTATGTGTTTACTACCTCAACCTCAAAAATACATAATGAAAACATAATCCACTATTGATCCATAAGGGGACAGATTCCCACATTTTCCAAATGCCTTTAAGTTTTGGGTTGTGTTGAAGCCCCGAAAATCGGGTCTACAACAAGGGGGATACCCACTCAATCCAAACCTTGAAAGCAGCTCCTTTTCCATTTGGGATGGTGGGTACGACTCGGGATAATGGGACCAGTTTCCCAATTTGTGTGTGTTGATAAGAATTTGATATTTCTGTTTTCTAAATATTTCTAAGTAAAATGATTTTAATCTAAGTCTAATTTAAAAGTGCAATTGTATTCTAATGAACAGAAATATTTAAGTCTAAAACTAACCCGGGATTCAACTTTATGCGATTTAAAATAATTTCGAACAACAATTGGTAATAAAGATCATTCAATATCTATAAGAAAAGAATTCGATAAAAATGAATTGTTTCGTATAAGCTCAAACAATTGTGAAAAGAATAACGCATAATAAGTCATTCATATATTGAGCATAAACAGAATAGTCATCACCATACAAAAGTGCCAAATGATAACTCAAACATTCAAGCTTTCATATATAAATAACTGAGCATAAAATATTACTTGGACACATAAGCAAAAATCATTAAGAGATAAAAGTACCATTGATAACAAGTCCTACTCATAAGCTTCAACAATATAGATTTATCTCTTCCTAATTCAACATCTACTAAGAGTACAAAAGTGCATTTCAGTAGCAGACATTAAACACAGATATCAATAAATCTTGTTCCATTCATTCATCAAAACCTCCTCTGAGGGTGCAGAACTGCATGTTCTGAGGAAATGTTTTTGACAAATTTCAGGACCCCTCTCTAAATGCATGAGAGGTGTTAAAATACTGCTTCCTAAATACTAAAAATAGTTTATTACAAAAATATAGGAGGAGATTTAAATGACCATTCTCATCTAAGGCAAAAATAAATCAAAACTAAAACTAAAGTTGAATCTGGAATTAAGTATCTATGTATCTGTTCTCTGTGGTCGCAAGCATTCAGCATCGACTTGAGGAGTGTCGGTTGGCCGACCTTTGATTTTAGTTGCCCTACGAAAATAGAATCAGCAAGTGTTGGCGCTATCTCCTTGGCAGAGTTCGTAAGGCATTTGAGAGTCATGCATTGACTGTGCGGTTTAACCAAGTACTGTTAGTAAGTTTCCCAATTTAACTTGGTTGACTTCTTGATGGGCTCTGCCCTTTCCTTAGCTTTTTGTCTCCAGCTTGTCTGCAGTTGTTGTGCCTTTGGGAGAAATCCGGGTGTGGTCTTTGAAATGAGGTTTTCTCTGTGCAGGTTTTCATTGATGCAGTCAATGACGTTGTTTGCGGCTGTAGCTACTTCTTCCACTACCACGCGTAAAGCACTGAGTGGAATCGCTACGTTTCAGCCAAATCCTCTTACTTCCGAAAGGTGCACCTAATAAATACTATCGGTTTTGCCGTGCGGGTGCTGCCTTTAGCCTTTAGCACTTTTCCCTGTGGTTTTCCAGCTTACATGCTACCAAACACTCGGGGGCTTTCCTTCTTGAGGGGTTTTGCCCAGCGAGCGCTAATCGCGCATCAGAAACTGCTTCCTTTTTCTGGTCCGAGTTTCCTGGGTGTTATTTTCACCTCTTGCATGGTCTTGATGTACATTGGTTAGTGCACTTTGCCTTTTTTCAATGGTTCTTCCCTTACCAACCAGTTCTTGGTGTACTCTGCCAAATCTTCGTTTTCTTTGGCAAACTTCTCCATGAACTGCTTGTTGTAGGTTGCCTACAACTCTGGTAGATGATACATAAGCCTTAAATCTTGTGCAATGAATCACCCAATGAGGTCTTGGCCTCGTGTCTTGAATTGTCTATCTGTTATATCGGTAGTGTCCACTACCCACTTGATCATGTCTGTGTATAGAAGAATCTTCGGTCTTGCTGCTATTTGCTGCAAGAACGAACATGCAAGTTCAATGATTGATGCCTCAGACGAACGACATGAGTCTGTTGTTGCTTTAACCTCCATAACTCTTGGATTTTCTTCTTCGAGCAGACTGTACATGCCTTCCCAAGTAGTTATTCCAGCATCTTTATTACAGGTGGTGTCTGTGTATAAGGGCATCATCTCTTTGTCCTCTGCAACTAGTGTTTTTCCCTTCTTTCCCATTATGTTCTACACACTGCTGTGTATATTACTTTGCTTGCTGCTCCTGCAAACTTACAAGTAAGGAAAGAGATAAAGTGATGGGAAAGCTCTTTAATTATGAAATCATATCCAATATACCACCCTACGTGAAATAACCTTTCAATTATATTTAAATCTTATCTCATAAATGACCATCAACTAACCATTAAATTGACATTAATGCGCATAACTCGGTATTGGATTATGAGAAAAACTTTATTGAACGATGAGCCCTACAGATCTACAATATAGAAATTTTGCGATTTGCTTCGCAATATCGCAGATAGCAATATCGCTAATCCATTTTGTCAACAATCATTTATCACCTTATGCGTCTGCTAGATCTGATTTGCGAGATGCCTTATCGCATATCAGCGGATTGGGATATTTTACCTTAGGTTATACTTGCAGCGTATGAAAGCTACGATGCGCGATGGGTCTTTAAGGCACGCGATCTCGCATCGCGTTATCTCAATTTTGGAAGTTTGTTTATATGATGTCCTCCATTATCCTTTGCGATGCAATTTTTTATTGTGAAGAGAATGATTTTATTTGGAACTTATCGTAAAACTTAAATTTTTTTGGTTTAGCGTGTGTTTTCCTAAGTTTATGATAGCATGTTTTATTCAAAGGGAAACATAAGTGCTAGTTTTTTATTTTATTAGAAGGGTCCCCATTTATTTAGCTTTATTACTAAAACTAAATAAAAGGGGGGTTGTTACTGGCCACAATAGGTTCTTAATTTGTTTCC
This sequence comes from Pinus taeda, assembly GCA_000404065.3. Taxonomy (NCBI): domain Eukaryota; kingdom Viridiplantae; phylum Streptophyta; class Pinopsida; order Pinales; family Pinaceae; genus Pinus; species Pinus taeda. The sequence continues at coordinate 284,019 of APFE030404285.1, forward strand.
TTACATTTGAAAAAATAATCTCTTAGCCAATCAGAGAAAGTTTAAGTTCATACTCCAAGACTAAAAGGTGGTTTCAACCAAGTTAATATTTGCAAGAAAGCTAGTATATTCTACTATAATTATTGAGGCTACAACAATGGGGTCATGATCTTTCAAGTAGCATCTAGCCTTAGCCCCATACATGAGACTAGTTACTACCCTTGGTTACAGTTTAGCCTCATGGCTGGTAGGAATTTAGTATTCGTTAATATTATAGAGTTAAGTTTTTACTAGCATGTGCGTATTATGAGAAAAGAAAAAAATAGTTTCTAATGATATGGATGGGTAGTTGAAAGTTAGTCAAGGATAAGAAGCTAGAAAAACATGGTAAAATAAATAAGGACTCATCTTACTATGTTAGTGCTCATTAAATTATTGGAGACTTCAGTGACATAATGGATCAATGAAATTCAACCTTATACTCTGTTTGATTCTATATATTTATATTTATTTGGGTTTATCGATGAGTATGGTAGTAGGTGTTCAATTGTGGGTACTTCCAATGAAATATTATATCATTGTAGCTCTAGCTTGTTGGGTTGTGTTATATTATTTCCACGACTAGCCCCCCTAGTTAACCAGGGGGGTTAGAGGGGGGGAAGAGCCCCACTTTCGTTGTGTTGATTGTGCAGCTGGGGGTTCAAAGGGGGTTTGAGGGGGCCGAGTAGGCCCCCTATATGGGGTTCGTGGTAGCACCCTAGGGAATTTTTTTTTTGGACACTATATTATGTGGGGCGAACCTACCTATGGTTTTCTACATGGTTTTCACACATGGTTTTGGCCGCGATGGTTTTCGGTCCATGGTATTGGATCCTCCGTCATGTATATATATGTATTTTAACATTGGAAGGAACATAATGAAAAATCAAGTTGGTAGTCCCAGTTTTGGTATCCAGGGGAAAATCTTTGTGTATATGTGTTTTATGTGTTATGCTCTCGCATTGTTTATTTTCTATGTTTTAGAATTCCTATGCAAGTAATTTTTGTATGGGGTTAAAACCTACATAGTTCATTCTCTATCTTGACCTAACCTTTACATTTAGTTTTATTTATAACATTAATTATATTTTCTCCCCCTCATACAAGGAAGCAGCTAGCCCAAAACATAAGCTTGTATAATACATCAACCTAAAGATGTCCCTTGTCCCATCTATATATGACGAGTCTCTGACTAGCTCAGACTATATACAAGGATCCATTTGACAGATTTATTATCAAGGTATCCATAAGATCTAACAATAATAATTCATTAATGCAAACCAACCTATCATGATTCTAGTAAGACAATTCCTCTGATATTGGGAAATGAATCTTGAAATTACTTGGGTGAACCAGTCCTGTCATCAAAGAAATGTTAGCTCATACAGTCAATTAGAAAAGACATATCTTTATCAACGTCACATGTTCATCAATTCATAGCTAGAAGACTTGTGCCATTCTGTAATAGGGTTGGGATCAAGGGGTTCTCCCTCTGAATAGGAAGCCTCTTCATTGATCATTACTAACAACATCTAGCACCAAAACTTCTGAATTTGAGACCACTCTTCTTGGATCCTTTCAATCTATGGAGAAACATCCATCAAATTCTTGTCACTATCTTGGGATTTCTTTCTCTTTATCTCGTTATCCTTTTGCTGTTGATATTCTTGCTATGTTTTGTGATTTGTTACAGTGACCTATTTACTTAATATCAATATTTCTCTGTTTGCAAATGAAAGTTCTTCCATAAGCTTCCTAGATTTATTAATGTAAGTATCCCTTTCCTTACCAAGTTTTATAAGGATTTTGTTTGCATGCCCCGCACCCTCCTGAAGATCTTTTCAGAGATTCATATAGTGAAGTTTTTTTTTTGTCTCAAGACTACTTGTCTTCAATTTTGAAATTTCTAACTTTTCCAGTAAAGACACTAAGAAAATTCTCATATCCTCCATAAATTTTGTTGCTTCATCATAATATTTATGAAGTTCCCTTCTACCTTCTCTTTCCTCTATTAAACTTTTCTTGAACGCCTAACTCTTGGCTTAAGGTAACAATAAATTTCTTTTCTTCAAAAGAAACATTTGTTATTACTGTTGTCTTGTAAGCTTCAAATAATTATATTATATTTTCAGAAGAGGTTATGATTTGTTCTAATTTCTTATTCAGAATCAACGAATCATTCTTGGTTGCATCCCCTACTTTATTTGTTGAAGCTAGTCCACTGGATATTTTACTTGAGGTTTGTTCTCCATCATGTACCTTTTTCTTCTAAGAATCACGCATTGTATCTCTATCATTTTCCAACCTGGTAATTTGAAATTTCTGATCTAGATTGTGCTTTTACTCCTACTATTGTAGTCAACTCACTTGATAAAGTGACAATATTTCTTTCTAAAGCTTCTGTTCTTTCAATTTACCTTTCATCTCACTACTCAAGTGCTTCACACTTGAATTTTCTTCTTCTAATAAGGATTTAAAGGTGCAAATTTATTTCTCTATGTCAACAAGGATCCCATGGCTTCTTCATATGCAATATTTAATTTTTCTTTCAATTGGTTTAGCTTCCTCTTTCTTGCAAAAAAAATAGCTTTCCTAGTACATACCAAATATTTAAGTTTCATTTCATTAAGTTCTTAATGAAGCTTGATCATCTTCTCCTTTTTATCCTCTCTCTCCACAACAACTGATGCAAGTCTATCGATGGATGACTCTTTCATACGATGCCCCTTTTGATAACTTTCAATCTCCTGTTGAAACCCTTTGATTCGAGCCTCTACCTATAAGAGTGAATTTCTCATTTGTCCAGTCTTGGAAGAGAACTCTGCAGACTCCTTTTCACTTCCTCTAAGAGAAAATATCAAGCTCTCAAGTTGCTTTTATTTTTCTTGTTCTTCGAACTCTTCCTCTATTTTATTCGATCACTTAAGTTTCTTTTTCATGTGCTCTTGCTCCATTAGTTATAGACTGATGTTCTGTGTCCATGATAGTAGCTAGACATCCAATCCTAAGATATGTCTATGAAGCAATTTCTAAAACTTCACCTTGTTTGATCATCAACTGATTTATCATGTAGCCAAGGAGGTGATAGGCAAAGAGACTGACTTCATCACTTGTTCCTTGAATTAGTTGCATAATACCTCTTTCTCCTCTCAATGACAACTATTCTTTCTCAGTGTATCTTTTTCTGAGGAATATTTCAACTCTTGATTTTCATATGTTCTCTTTTTATGATATTTTATACTAGGATGTTTATGCTTTACAAAATTTGGATCCCATGTGGACTCACCAACATAAGCTTCCCCATCTCTAGCTAACACAAATGAGTTGTAAATGCTATCAATAAACCATAGTTGATATGTTTTTCCGACTCATCCAGAATTAGTTCCGTCCAACCCTTATCTAAGCCAACTTGTTCTGCCTGCCCCTTTTGTGCCTGTCTTAGATCTCTTTTCATTCCTATAGAGTCTCTCAAAGATAATACAAAGTAACTTCATCATTGGTTTCTTCAAGGGGTGATCTCATTGACTCTTCCTCAGCTCATCTCTGATACAATGTTAATTTTCCATAGGGTTCTATTGCTCTTTTCTTTTGGAAATTGCATTACATCTTTTACACATAAAATTCACCCCACAACATTATAACATTACATATTTTATAGTTGCATTGTTTCAAAATTTAAATAGTTGCAATATATTACAACAAAATTTCATAAAGAATTAAAAAAAGGGATACAGGATTAGTAAAAAGATTGAAATTATAAATGCATATATAAATCCTTATGATATTCATCTTCAACTTTAACCTTTCCAATTACTTCCCTTTTCCTGATTCCATTAGCATTTCTAGGACATGACTTGAGGGATATAGTGTTACGACTTTTAGGTAGGCATTCTAGATGTTCGTGCTTTTAGTATTGAGTAATAACTTTCCTAAGTTTTCATGGACACATATCTTGGGACTCCATTCATTAGATTAGATTGGGTGACAAGATTCATAATATTTGAGTAGGATACCTTAATATCAATTTTATTGAGGTTTATATTAATAAAACTTTAACTACTTTTAAGGTTTGAAAATGGAAGAATCACATAGCAATTATCTTTAAACAGATGAAACAAAATGTATATATGATTGGGGTGTTTCTAGAATAGCCTAAAATACAACTGCTTTGCAAGTAGAATATTTTGAATGGCTTCACATTTTTGTCAAGTTCGCTTGAATGACCAGAAACTACCTAAATCAACACATAATTTCCACTTCATGCTAAAATCGTATGACAATAACAAAATTCTATTAGCACCTACACCCCATAGTAGATTGGGATTGGTTTCATTATTTCAGTGTTTGCATATGGTGGAAAATTTCACACAATTAGTATTTACAAAAATCACAATAGAGGGAAGGTCCCTCTTTCTCACCTCTATGGAGGAATATATTTTTCTTCCCACACCTAATTGTTCCACCATAAATTATGAAGTTGTTAAGCTATTACAAAATGGCCCAAAAAGAGGGAAGGCTCCACAAAGAATTTGTTGATTCCTTCTAGGATAACAATGTTTAGCCAACATTGTTATACATTTTTAAGAATTAAAGAGATAATGGTGATGTAATTGGAGAAAATTGTGATGCAATTTACGACAGAGAAAATGGGTATGAAGCCATCATGCTGCTAGAATTTTGGTTGTATCGACTCTCAACTCTCCCTGCTTTTGCCTCTTTGCTTCAAGGTAGAAAACTAATTAAAAGACCGTATTTTTATGTCATGGATAATTTGGAGTTTTGTATGGTGACCCTTGCACAGTTATGATGGTGCTCAATCCATGTAAGAAACAATATATCCTCACCTATTTGAAATAAAATATTTTAACATGACCCCACAAAGTGTCAAATACTAGTCACCAAGGTACTAAAACTCTTATGAACCTTGGGAATACCTCTCATGAATACCCATGGCCTTGGATTCCAAGAAGCAGCCTTCTCATATGAACTAGATCCTTGTTTTAACATTGTGTGGTCTATATCTGGCTAGCCCTTGGAGGTGATATCATGAATTTTAACTTAATTGTCTTTTTGTTTAGAGTTTACAGATTTTTTATTTATAACATTTATGTTTAAAGGTTTTCCAATCTGATGGCCATGTTATGGTTAATATGTTTGGAATGTGAAGTCTACAACACAACCTTAGACTGTTGTTGGTCTACAACATGCCTTATTCCACCATAATTTTCCTAGACTCACATGAACCCACCAAGGCCCGCCTTTCCTAAGTTCAGTAGTTCTTATTGTTGACTGTAAATATTTATAACTTATTAATTTACCCTTTTCAAAACTAATTCATTTCACAAAATCAAATGGTTCCAAATGCGAGAAAACAATTAGGAAATAAATTGATATTTAATTTCACTGAGATTTTTCCTCAGAACTTGAAAAGCATTCAAATCAGTGAGATTGGCAAATAGGACCTACATAGTGTAATGGAATTTTGCTTCAATAGAGTGTTTATTTTGGCTAGTTTTGCCTATTTTGTTTTAGTAGCCTAAATTTCAAGTTTATCTATTCAATTAGGAATGAATTTGTCAACCAAGGAAATTTTTATAGATTCATACTTATCTTGAAGTGTAATAACCTTGGCGAATATTACTGATACTTAAAATGACAACTATAAAATGTTTGAAAATGTTATGACAAATAATTCAAGTTTCTAAGGATTTTATATATAGATTTTATAGCATTTTGGCAATTAGTTAAGTAATAGAAATTTATCTTAGAGAGTCTGGGTTAACCACTTTTGTTAAAAAAAGGGACACTTGCAAAAAAAAATTTGCGAAGAAGATAAAATTAGTAAGAACCCTAAAATGTTCCATCTGTTGTAGGAATGTTAATTTGTATCTTTTACTGTTGTTTATATTAATAAAAAATGTTATTGGGAAAGTTGCAGATGTAACGATTTTGTGTAAGAAGTTTTTTGGTTGAAAGTAGAAAATTTTACATTATATTTTTAAATGTTTCCTCTCTTGTAGGCTTGTGCTCATGAGCACAACACAGCAACACCATTGTTACTAGTGACATCATCAATTGACAAGATGGTGTTGGAAAATCCAATCCATGTAGATACTGACTTGAAAGTTGTTGGTGTTGTTACTTGGGTTGGCCACCCATCACTTGAGATTCAAATGATGATAATTCAGCCACTTGAGTGTATTTATATTAGAATAACTTACTCTTTTGTGTTCCTGCTGACACTAAATCTAAATCAAATCTATACTGAATCCATTTTGTAAAATCAAGTACTATTCATTATGTATCATGGTGTCAAGGTTGCATTCATGACCTAGATATTTGCTTGTCTAGGTGTAATGATAGTCACACGTAAGTCAAAGCTAATATGAAGAGGATGTATCATAAAGGTGTTATAGCTATGAGCCAAATAAGATATAATAACACCTTTTAGACCACTAAAAACAAATAGAAAGCGGAGCAAATTGACAACTTTCAAAGCTAAATAGTATCTATGGAGAGGAGACTCTTTGCAAAAATCTCATAACTATTGGTAATTTCCAAAAAAATTTACTTCCTAAGGGATTATTAATAAATAATTAAGGGCAATGAAAATTTGACAACCATGAAAATGGAGCTATAAATAGGATCTAATTGAATCCTATTCCAACTCAAATAAGGAAATGTAGTGAATGAACCATTGACAAAGAATTATAGTTAGACATGTGCTATAATTGAGTTCATAATTTGTTCTCTAGCTAGAGGATGCAAGTCTGGGCAAGGCAGAGTAAAAAAAAAACTATTGTAGAATCAAGTTTACAGTGTTAGAGTGCTACAGCTACAAAAGTTGCACCTACACACAAAGTTAGTAAAATTTCTGGAACATATGGTTGTCAAAACCATTAAAGCATTGTAGGAAAGCAGAAAACAAGGTAGGAGAATGAACAGAAATCAAACTTCAACCAAAAAATAGGTCTGAATCTTCCTATTACTTCTTGGTCTGGAGGTCTTAGTCTCTCTCACAGATGTACAATGAAACTGATGATTTATTTGGCTGTAATTTGGTTTTCAACTCCTTGATGTCAAACTGGACACAAATCACACAACCTATCTTTCTGCAAGTCTTAGGAGTTGAACTCTCTTTTTGAAAATATTAAATTATTATCAAATTATCTCATGTCCTTTGTACTCTAGCTTGAAGATCAATCACCCTTCCTCAACAATTCCCCTTTTGTAGCACATGTGTGATTTTCCTCTTAGTTGTTTTTTATTTTCCCACTTCGGGTTCCATAGACTTGTCTTGGAATTCCATATCCAAGAAAAGAAATGATTCTACCCAATCCTTAGCACAAAATTCTAGCACCCACATCTTGCTTCCACAACAAGAATTCTTTCTTCCATGGATTTTAGCAAGATTCCTCAACACAATAACTTGTTTGAAGTTGTAAACTTTGGTAGCTATGACATTTAGTCTTATGCAGTAACATAACCACTCACCTCCTCCTTTTGACCTACCAAACAAACTAACTTGGACATTTAAACCAACGAGAAAACAAATTTTCTTGGGTGATGCCATTTGGTCAAATCCAATGATTCCCCTCCACCAATGGAGTATGATTTTGGTGGATTGGTGTCACTTTTGGATGCTTATCTTTCTTTATTTGTTCTTATATTGAGATATTATCTGATAATTTTGGAAATCATCTTGGTATGCTTTGAAATTTGATTGTTTTGTTGGAATATTTTCTAATAGAAAACATAATTTTTTTACATTTCATGTTCTAGTTTCAGGTGAAATGCTTGACATTTGTGGGTTATTTTATGTGTTTCCAAATTCCATATGAATTAATTTGTAGAATGAGAGAGATAACCTTATCTAGATGACCACACATGAAGAGAGACATGCATATGCATCTAGTTGGAATATGGTTCCAAGATTCATTAGACTATATTCGTTCATGAATACATATTTAATCTATGTTTGATTAAGAGGCGGCGATACTGACATGCTTGTCTAATTAATGGTCGATATTGAGAGTTATGATCTCATAGTTGATGGTGATCTGTATTAAAAGTTCAAGGAAAATCACCAGGGACAAGATCCATTGAAAATCTTAGCCTGCATTGAAAGGTCTCTAACTTTTCATTGATTTATGTGAAGCCAATTCTAAATTATTGAACTGGGGAGTGTAAAGCATAGACTAAATTATCGAAAGGTAGAGAATCATTTCTGCATGTGGAATAGGCATGTATATATTTTATAAAGGTTTAGAATTAAAAGTGGGTTCCCCCTATATAAGTAAAGATGAAATCCACACAGGCACATAGGGTCCAAGAAATTGCATGGAGTGTATGTTTTTGGAGAAATTCCTGGAATTTAGTGCATTTGGTATGCCACTATTTATCCATTAAAAAATAAATATCGTCTGGTTGAGAGTGTGGGAAATGACCAATGCATGGTCATTCAGAATTTCTGTGTATTTCAAATGTCATGATATTTCACTGTACCTTTTTGAAATGCGAGACATTCATTGGTGATGTGTGGTAAAGTGTGAAATTTGTGAAGTGTATGCCCTTAAAATATTTAAACTTATGGTTGAACAACTTAAAATAATGTAAGTTGATGAGAGATAATCGAGTGCCTAAGCTATGTGAGAGAATAAGTGTTGAAATATTATATTATTATTATTTGGCGGCCTATCAAAATCTTGGTGCTCAAAGCTTCAAACCTAAGTCTTATGTTTGTTAAAATTTGAACCTCCACTAAAACCTGCGTTGAGAGCCCTACCTAAATAATCTTTTAGAGGAGTATGAACTCATAATGAATGTGCCTAGAACCAAGTTCATGATAACAATGAGTAATTTGTACATTTACATCTCTCGATAGGGGTGAATTCATGCCTTTTGTTGTACATGAAATGATTACTCGTGATAGGTTCATAATGGTGTCATATATATATATATATACACCAATGCAATTCTCTTATGTGGTGCATCATTCTACAAGAAGAAAACAGATTCATGCATACGTCATAGACAAGTAAATAGTTCATCAAGCCTCTGTTTTGAATGGTTAGTCCAAACAAGAAATTGTTTCGTAGTACTTAGCTACCTGAGGTGGAGTGGAAATAGAT
>APFE030404287.1:4634-35039 GCA_000404065.3 Pinus taeda
CCGGATTTATTTGCATCAGGCTTCCCATCCTGGTTCTTTTTCTTGCCTCGTCCTTTCTTCTTCCCATTGGAGTTTTTAATTCCTTTGGGATTATCAGATTGGACGGCATTAATTGAAGAATTTTGGGAAGTGGAAGAATTAGACGATGTGACTTGGTTGTTAGAAGCAGTTTGTAATGACAACTGCTCTAATTGATTCAACAAGTTCACCGTATTTGTGTCTACTGACCCAACAATGCCATCCGCGTGTGGGCCTGGCTTCGGCTTAGCTACTTCGACCTTAGACCCAGGAGCATCTGGTAAGTACTTTGATAGGATCCCAGACTGAGAGTAGATCAGTTCTAATTGCTGGGCCCTAAAAATGGCTTGCTCCTCGGAATAGACCCCTGACATGGAGACATCCGTGGAGATCTCAGGTACCAAATATTTCAAGAAGCACTCGAGACGGTACTCTGGAGGGATTTCGGCTTTAATAAGCCTCTTTCTCCGTCTCCATTCCTATATGTGATCAGAAATGTGAGTTGCCCTATCCTGACGAAAGGTAGCCAGTAGTTCAGTTCCGGCATCATATCAGACGGGCAACTGAAAATGGTTCAAGAAAATGTTAGCTAAGTCGGCGAATGATGAAAAGCTGCCCCCAGGCAACTCTATATACCACTTAGCCACGTTACCAGTTAAGGTGCGTTGAAATAATCTCAACCTAACCGAATCATCAATCAGGGAGTTCGATGAGCACCATAAGTGAAACGTGGTTACGTGGTCGCGCAGGTCCTCTCTGATTTTCCCTTCGAATTTTGGAATGTCCGAAGGGAGTTTGGTCGGGACCGGAGGCCAGGTCAGATTGTAGTTGATTGGGTCATTAGTTAACTTTGTGAGGTCTGGCAAGTTTAACGTTGCCAGAAACGAAAGTCTAGGCGGAGCTTGGGGGTTCCACCCTGACTGGGCGGCGGTCCCGAAGCTCTGAAAATATTAGCCTGGATTTTGGGAGGCATCAGGCTGCCCGAAGTATCCTGTAGAACCCACTGAGCCAAAAGGGAAACCTTGTGACCCAGTAAATCTCGGAGTTTGACCAACTCCGGCCGTATATCCACTAGACCCTGCAAAGTTTCCTCCAAAGGGACTGTAAAGAGTCGATAACCCCTGATATGGATTCCAATCCGAAGCTAGGGGAGGAATTCTTTGGAATGAACTAACTGTGGTATACGGTTTGTTCCCATATTGGCCGTAGAATGGATTCCCAGTTCCGGCACTACTGAGCCCAGGGTTATTCCATCCTTGGAAAGGGTTACTGCTTTGTCCTACTAAAGGAAAAGGCATAGATCCTACCGTAGGGTTGGAATGTGGTATATGACCACTTCCAAATGGAAAACCTTGGAACGAAGCCGAAACACTCATTGTGGACGTGGCGGCCCCGAACGGAGCTGAGGGAATGCCCAATGATTGGGCGCCAAACGGGAAATACCCAGAACCGAAAGCATTTGTTTGGGCACTTCCACTCGTGGTTGGAATGGAAGTAGACCCAACAACAGATGTGCTAGTAAAAGATCCGAATAATGAGACGGAGGGGATGGAAATAGTTCCACCTCCTTACACAGATACAGGGGTCTGTGCGGTTGTAGCATTAGTAGAATCCATGCTTCCCGTAGTGGTCATCGAAGATAAGTGCGTAGCGTAACCTGGACTTGCCGGTCTTTGCGACGGAATTCCAACGTATTGCAATACGTGTGGATAATTCGACGGTAGGGGAGAATTCGGAGCCGCTAACGACTCTGAAAGTTCTTCTACCTCAATACTATCTTTCGCTCGTAAGGGAACTTGAGAAGGAACTGGTGGGTTCCTTTCTTGTTCTACGGAAGTACCAGGTGTTGCTTCAATACTATTGCCCCCGAGGGGAGGATCAATCCCCGATGCGTCAATTGTAGTGGGACGAAACCCACCGGTATTATTTCCTCTGCGCCTTCTCGGAGAAGGCTCTGTACTTGGTGGCGAGAGACCACGAAGTCTACGAGACCGTCTGGGAGATCGGTCAGCCACTTTGAATTCTTTGTTTAGAAATCTAACTAAAGACTCAAAAAATTTAAAGCTAGGACGACTAAGAGCACAGAGCACCCACTAAAAGTCCCTAAAGATACAGCCAATCAAAACAACTTTCAAGTATTTCTGCTCTGGGTGATTAGGACCAGACACCAAAATACGAGAAAGTGGAAAATAAAGGGCCTTCCGAAGATAGTCTGGGGTGATGAGGACCCATGCCTATCAGCGAAGGTATCAGAGGAAGTTACGCTGACCTCCTGACAACAGTCTGCACCGGTGCAAACCCCCAAGCTTCGCAAGGGTGCGTTCCAGTAGTGTTGTTGAAAGTGATACAACGTCGACCTCAGGTGCCACGGGATTCCCCTCCGCAGCCACCTATGTAGTTTCCTAGGAGTGGCAACTAAGGATACCAACTCGTTGCAAAAGCTAGGCGGAACGGTCTTGAGGTAAGTTCGGACAAGTAGGAGAGGGGGTATCTCTCTTCCCTATCTTCACAGACCCTCGCGCTTAACTCCCAGATCCGGAGCTTTCTTGGTCTTCCTAACGCTATTGGATTTTCTCTCTCTAATCAGACTCCTATGTTTTGACGTTTAATGTGGCCTTGGAGAGTTAACTCTCCACTCGCCTATTCCAAGGCCTTAAAATCCTAAAACTTGTTTGTGTACTTAACTCAAAATAAAAAGTTCTAGTTGATTTTAATTAGCGCTTGATTTTAAGGGCTGTTCTTTAAGTCAAAGGATGGTGGAAATGAAACTAGTGGTGTGTTTTCTGACGCAAAAAAGATTAATAAAACTTAACTATATGCTTATGCACTTTGTCATTGTTTTTCAATGAAAAGTAATCTTCTACCGGGTTCAGAAGGAAACTTCTAATGAAACTAACTTTTTCTTTTCTTTTCTATTCATTCACACTTCACACTCAAAAGTTAACAAATCTATTTTATGCCACAAGAGATGCAAATTTGTCCTAATGCAAGACTAAATGCTTGATGCAAGATTGAAAACTACTCTAACGAGAAATAAAAGTTGTTTTTGTTTATCAAATTTCCTTTTTGCCACTTACAATATTTAGATGGAATCAAAGATGTTGCAATTCGTCTTAATACTAAAAGCAAAATTCAAGATAACAAAAACTCTTTCATTCAACAAAAGGAGACAAAATGAAAAGCAAATTCAAGAAAGCAAAAACTAAAACTTTTCAAAGAGTTCACTTGAAAGTAGCAACAAAAGAGTCTTTTCGAAAATGCTTTCAACAAAAACAGACACTTCGCAGTTGAAACAAGCAAGAAACACTTTTTGCAAGTTGACACCCAACAAGGAATGAAAACTCAACAAAAAACAAATGTGCTCAAAAAGGCTTTCGACAATGGAAGGCAGCGAGGAAAGCTTTGGTAGCAAAGACCAAAAAAAGATCAAAAAGACGGTTCCAAGAAAGTATCAAAATGACAACTTTGATGAAAACAAAGAAGTAACTGGTCATAAAAATCGATTTCGTTAAGCAAACAAAAAGTCACCAAGAAACAAAGTTAAACACAAAGATTAATAACAATCTTTTCTGCTCTGATCACTCAGGGCAGCCAAGATTCCAATAAAGAAATCTTGCGTGTTTAAAGCAAAAATATGATGACACTTGCAAACACAAAACAAGACCAAAACTCCTTATAATTAGAGAGAAATTAGAGTAAGAACGCTTGCTGTAAGACAGAGAACTGATACTGACAGAGATGACTATTTAAAACTGACTGAAAGCACCAGACACACTCCAAAGACAAAAAGGTTTATAAATCCAGAAAGTTGCCAGGTATATGCGACTGCATTCAGTGCAGAATATGTGTATACGCAACTGTTTCTGAGGAAACCTGCATATACGTGGGTTCACTTCAGACAGCAAGCGTTTATACGCTTCTGTAACTAAACGAAACAGCGTGTATATAATATTTCAGAAAAAATAAAAAAGAAACTCAAGAAACTGGTAAGACTTAGAAATCAGAAACAGACCAGACAATACAAATAAGCCAGCAAGCTACTGAGCCCTGATAGGCTTGATAAACGCCCAACTAGGAACAACAAGAATGTTGTTCCCTAGTGGAGTCGCCAGTTTTGTTGCGGGATTTTATCTCCTAAGGCTCTTGGGTGGAACCCTAGCAGACTGTAAGTTGTTTAAATCAAGAAACATGTACACACACAACCATTATGCTAGAAAAAGCTATTTCTAAGGTGAGAAGGACGTACCTCAGGTCCTACGTTCAGGTAGTTCCTCAAGGGTGCAAACCCTTCTTCACGTCCCTTCCGCTCCTTTGCCTTACAAAAACAACAATTCCAAAGAATGCAGCAGTTTATGGACAAAGATTTACGTGAAAATCATCTTTATGTTATACAAGAAAGGAGTTAGTTATAAACTTTTAAACATCCATTCATACATGAAATTCAAACATGAACATCATTAACATAAAGAAAGAAGCATATCGGGAACAAGACGTGTTTCTTTATTAGACAAATAGAATAGTACAAAAAAGAGCAATATCACTTGAACCACTTCTGCAGGCTCAAAGCTCAGCCTCCTTCTGGATCTGTCCCGCCTCAAGCCTCTAGTAGGTCTCCTTCCAATACTCACTCCAAGATGTCATAACAAAGGGATGAACATCCAATCACAAGGAAACAAGGGTTTCCTGTACAAAATGGGGGAAGTGCAGAAGGCACAAGGGTCTTCAGACCTGATCAGGGGGAAATCTCAGTATAATAACCTTTCTCTATATTCTCTCCTCCTCTAGGCCTTCCCTTTGGTGTCATTTTATACCAATTCCAAAGTAGTTTTTTAGTTAGGAATTGGTTGGGGACAATTGAGGCCACGGGCACTAACAGGTGATCAGCAGGTAAAACCCGCGATATCCGCCCGAAAATAAGGAGTTTTATAATTTTTTAAGTGTTTTAATACATATACGCGGGTTGGGTATATATGAACCCGCGTATACACGCGTTTAACTCAGGGCAATGTCGCGTATAGGAAATAAAACACCGTTTTTTAGATTTTGGACCAGGTATGGAAGGAGGGGTTGCCCTAGGCCATGAGTGCAGCATCACAAACCATAATAGTGAGATTTGGAGCTATAACACTAATCAAATATCTTTGTGTATCCTTAGTCCAATATCCAGCCAAAACAATCTTGATGGATGTGGTGGTAGCTGATATCCCACCTAAATATGGTATGCTGTTATCTAGATCTTGGGGTGCAAAACTTCAAGGATCTTTGCAACTAGATATGTCATATGCCACTATCTCAGTATTTGGCCACCCAAAGAGATTGTACCTGGAAACATTGATAAAATATGTGGTTAGCAGTCAAGAGAAGCTCCAAAACTTCTCTATCTATTCCATACACTCTAACATGGATTCATTTATTTTATACAATGCTAACATGTGCTCCAAAGCTGAGGCCAAACTCCTAGAAACAACACCAACAATGAACATGAACGAACAATCTAGTGACCAACACCAAAAAATCATTGATGAGATTGAAGTAACAAGTGAACCTGACATATCAAACCAGCTACAAAGTTCGAACTCACTTCCCACTAAACTAGTCCCCAAAACTACTGAGACAAGTGTTGATCAAGAATTTTTATGGTACTTAGAGTTTGATGGATCAGTAAACAAATTGGGAGTAGGGGCAAGGATTTGGATACACAACATACAAAATGACCATGCTCAGGGTCATGCATATAGGCTAAACTTCAAATGCACAAACAATATGGCCGAATATGAAGCCCTTTTGCTAGAGCTCAAACTAATTAGAAGTCTAGGGGTCACCAAGATTTCAATTCTAGGAGACTCAGATTTGATAATACAACAAATAAAGGGAAACTTTGTCACAAATGAACCTAGGCTAAGGGCTTATAGAGGTGCAACTATGGAAATACTAAACACCTTCCTGGAATCACAACTCACTAAAATTCCAAGAACACACAACCTACATGCACATAGTTTGGCAACCTTTGCCAGCACTTGTAAACTACCTTTTGAGACCAATCATCACTTCACTGCTGAGATCAAACACCGACCTGTTGTCCCAGACAATGTGAAAAATTGGCAAGTATTTGAGAATGACACCCAAATCAATAACTTCCTCACTTTAGAAGAATAATTTTCAAGCATCAACATAGACACAAGCACTATTGATGATCAATAGCAAATTGACAAAGTTGAGCCAAATATCTCAGCTAAAGCAGCAAATTTGATTTTGAATCCAACAACTTTTAATCACAGAGAGCTGCAAGACCTCAAACAAATGAACTTTGATGAAATGATTGAGGAAGAATCCGAAGTAATTGAGCTAAAGGACAATGTACTACCCATAGGCCTAAGTCCTTTAGAAGATATATTTGATTCAAATGACATTCTAAGAAAACTAAAAATGCAACCACTGAATGCAGAAATTGAGGACTGCAATATTGGAACTACAGAAAATCCCAGAATGGTAAAACTATCCAAAACGTTTCCTCTTGATAAAAAAACTGAAATACATTGAGTTGTTTAAAGAGTTCCAAGGTGTTTTTGCATGGAGCTATGAGGATCTCAAGTCCTATGACACTTCCGTTATCCAACATACAATACCCTTGAAAGAAAATCAAAAACCTTCTAAACAAAAGCTGAGGAGGATTAATCCAGTCCTCCTTCCCGTTATTGAAAAAGAAGTCATAAGAATGTATCAAGCTGGAATAATTGCACCCATTAGATTTTTTGAATGGATTTCAAATCTAGTGCCCACTAGAAAGAAAACTGGAGAGATAAGGCTTTATGTTGACCTGAGAAATTTGAATACAATCTCTCTCAAAGACCACTACCCCTTACCCAAAATGGATCACATTTTACAAAGGGTAGTGGGTGCTTCAAGGATTTCATTATTAGATGGCTTCTCAGGATTTAATCAGATTCTAGTTCACCCAGATGACCAGGACAAAACTGCCTTTACAACACCTTGGGGAACCTTTAAATATGTCAAAATGCCTTTTGGACTCAAGAATGCAGGAGCCACATTTCAGAGGGCAATGGACATAGCTTTTGCTAAAGAGATCCATGAATTTTTAGTAGTATACCTTGATGATCTTACTACTTTTTCAAAATCAGACCAAGAACATTTAGATCATTTAAGGCAAGTGTTCCTAATTGTAGAAAATATGGCATATCATTGAACCCAAAGAAATCATTATTTGGCCTGGAAGAGGGAAAACTCCTAGGCCACATAATTTCTAAAAATGGAATAAGAATAGATCCAGACAGAATACAAGCCATCCTTCAAGTCCCCCACCCAAGAAACATCAAAAAATTACAAACCTTTCTAAGGAAAATTAATTTCCTAAGAAGATTGATTCCCAATCTGGCCGAACTGATTAGACTGTTGAATAATATGCTGAAGAAAGATTCTAAAGTCAAATGGAAAATAGAATCTAAGCAAGCCTTTGAGGAAATCAAAATAGCTTTGACAAGAACACTTGTTCTTACAAGTCCCAGGTTTGATAAAGATTTTATAATCTTTTCCTTTGCATCTGAGCATACTATTGCTACTGTCCTATTACAAAAAGATGACCTAGG
The DNA here is from genome assembly GCA_000404065.3 of Pinus taeda. Taxonomy (NCBI): domain Eukaryota; kingdom Viridiplantae; phylum Streptophyta; class Pinopsida; order Pinales; family Pinaceae; genus Pinus; species Pinus taeda. The sequence continues at coordinate 12,257 of APFE030404287.1, forward strand.
ATGTGAAAAGCCCATTGCTTTCTTTAGCAAGACACTTAGAGATGCCCCACTAAAATACCAAAACATGAAGAAGCAGGCATATGCTCTTGTGAAGGCCATAAAGGATTTTAGAATTTATATCTTGTACTCTCACATAATTGCCTATGTTCCAAATGCAGTGGTCAAAGATATTCTTACTCAAGAAGGAATTGAAGGTAAAAGGGGCAAATGGATAGCCAACATTCTAGAGTATGACATTGAAATCAAGCCAACAAAACTCATAAAAGGACAAGGGATAGCCAAATTAATGACTGAAACCAACTTGCAAGCCCTAGACATCAATGAACTGGATAACGAACAGGAGATGGCGACTCCACAGATCAATCAAGCCTTTTTACAATCACCTTAGTACACTGATATATGTTTTGTATTGTTAAACCTGCAAGCTCCTCCAGGGTTATCCAGGACCAAAAAGAGATTCTTGAAAATGAAAGCTTCAATATTTTGTGTTATAGACAAGGTTTTATTTTGGAAAAATTATGAAGGTGTTTTGCTCAATTGCTTAGTTCAGGATGAAACTGATAAAATACTCAAGGAGTTTCATGCAAGGGACTGTGGACGACACCTATATTGGAAATCCACAGCTGATAAGATTCTAAGAGCTGGTTTTTATTAGCCCTCCCTTTTTACTGATGTGAGAAAATTTGTAGTTTCCTGCCATAAATGCCAGATCTTTGAAGGCAAGAGGAAGTTGTTGCCCTTGCCCCTCAAACCTATTTCAATTGAAAGGCCTTTTCAACAATGGGGTTTAGATTTCATTGGAGAAATTCATCCCTCCTCTTCTGGACAACACAAGTGGATCTTAACTGCCACAGATTACTTTACCAAATGGATAGAAGCTATCCCTTGTAGGCAGGCCAATGACTCAATCATCATACAATTCTTAGAAACCAATATCCTATCTAGATTTGGATGTCCAGAAAAGATTATTACAGACAATGTTGCTGCCTTCAAGTCCAAAAGAATGATCAGTTTTTGTCACAAATACCACATTACCTTAGGTCATTCCACAACTTATTACCCTCAAGGTAATGGCCTAGCAGAGTTATCTAATAAAAGCCTAATCAATATCATCAAAAATGTCTTGGAGGAGAACAAAAAGAACAGGCATAAAAAGTTAGTAAATGCACTGTGGGCGGACAGATTGACCACAAAAAGATCTATTGGGACCAGCCCATATGAATTGGTTTATGGCATGGAGGTTGTGTTCCCCTCATCCTTGGGAATCCTTGTCATCAAATTGTTGCAAGAGTTAAAAGCAGAACCCAACGCAATCCAAAGGAGAATCAATCAGACTATTCACTTGCAACAAACTAGAGAGGAAGTATATCAGAGAACTCAGATTCTGCAAGACAAACTCAAGAAAATTTTTGACAAAAGAACAAAAGCTGAAGACTTCTTCATGGGAGACAAAGTACTAAAGTGGGACTCCAGAAGAGAAGACAAAGGAAAACATGGCAAATTTGATTTCCTATGGAGAGGCCCTATTGTCATCTAGGTTGTACAAGGAAACAACACCTATTTTTTGAAGATTTTGGATGGCACAGAAGCTCAGGAAGGCCCAGTCAATTGGCGAATGCTCAAGCATTATTTTGACCCTCGTTAAAACACAAGAAAAGAGTAGTTTGTACATAAAAGATATTTACTTTAGCAGTTCATTTCAGCAATAGGATATGAGATATGATGCAACAAATTTTGAGAAGGAAAGCCAACAGATATACCATCTTGAATGTTCATTTTTGCAATACTACTTTTCCAAAGTTCTTTATTGATTGTTGATGAAAAAACAACTCTGATCAACCTCCAAAGATAGAGCTATACAAAGGTTCAGATCAGCTTATAATAAATCCATCCATGCCACAAAGGTCCATTTGGTTAACTTGCAGGAGAAGGAAGTTTTATAAACACAGCAAGAAATAGGAATGAGGCCATCTGAGCTGTTGTTCTTGGCTTTTCTCTTGAAAAAGCCATCCCCAAGTGGAGCCACTGTTAGGTTCCTATACCAATAGCTGTCATTTTTCATGATTGACTGTGGAAATGCCAAATATGATCATCCTTTCCATGCTACAAAGGTTCCATATTATCAACAATCAAGATTCAGATAAAAAGAAAAGAAAGCAATTCCAAAGGAAGACCAGGAAAGTGGCTTGATGATACATGCAAACAAGGAAGTGAAATTACTGATTTTCTTACAGTTGATGAATAGCCAGATAGTGAAATCCTGGCTAGTTCATGTTTAAATTTCTTGTTTTAGAATAGAGAATAAGATTTGCTCAAACAGTTCAAGCTTGGCAGATCACTAGACTAGATAGAGAAATAAAGGGCCCAACTGCTCAATCTGAGCCCTTGGTTGAAATAAGGATAATTTTAGATAGGAGGGCAGTCAAAAGAAAAGAAAGAAAAGCAGGGTTTGCTAGTCTAAATGCACCCAATCAAAAGGATGAAAAAATGTTATGTGTATTAGGCTGAGTAGGTAGCTTGAGGTTGCAGAAGCAAGTTTGGATCACTTTTTGGCTTGTCAAGAACAACTCATCTCACCAATAACACAAGTACCATGGCAGTTGTATGGTGGTACAACAGTGGAAGCATGACTAACTGCCCCTTTCATTCCCCCAGAAATCATTCACTAACATCCCCTCAAGGACCTTAGGATCTGCCCAATTGTCCTTTTACACTTTATCTTATGAAAAATGCTAAGTGGAACTCTGAGTTCACTCAGTTGAAAGAAGCCACATTTCTTGTGTAAAAATGGTCATTCCATACTCCTGTCATTTCCCTATACTCAAGTTTTCACTCTTCAAACTTAACATTTGCTCATACAGTTTCATTCCATAAATTCATATTAACATTTAACCCTATTATATAGCTCCCTAAATCATTTTCCCACCCCTATTTTACAAAAAACTATATTAAAAACCCAAAAAATCTAAATATCCCTACCCATTGGCAACTATAGCCATATAACATAAGTTCGGGAAATATTAAGTTTATTTGGGACTTATATTAACCCTTCCGCGTTCATTAGACCTTGGGGTTTATTTAGCGCTAGGTTAAATAAATAACCATGCTTACCCTCCCTAAACCCTACCATAACCCCAACGCCGATAAAACCCATAACCCAAAGTTTAAAACTCGTCGGAAACCTTAGAAAAATTAAGGTTATCATACGCGCTCCTCTATTAAAACCTGGTCACATCGCCCTCCCGTCCACCGTCGGATCGCCCCCCACAGATTCGACGGTCCTAATCCATATCGAACGCGCCCCGACAACGGGACGTTAGTACCCAATGGTCGACGGTTTCACCGTCGTACACGGGGACACCTATCACCTTTTAATTACATCAAGCCACCTCTGACAGATACCGCCCCCATACCAAAGGCAGTCCGATATAAACCACTTACCACCCTCTATCCTTCCGCCTACGTCACTGCATGACGTTGCATCCACGTCTCCCGCCACTGCCCTGCACCTGCACCACATCATCTGCTAACATCACCACCCCGCCACCGTGTCATGTGCCACGTCATCATACACGTCAGCTGCCACATCATCCTCCATACCCGCTACGCGACAAAATAACGTCATGATGACGTCATCATTAAAAAGCACCAAAAGCGGTAAAATGCCCAAAATTCATTAAAAAGTCGTGAAAATGACTATTTTGGTTTATTTTCTATTTTGTGCACCTGCGAAGAACGTGCATGCGATTTTTATGTCCAACCCACCTCCGGAAGCTGCACAATCCACCAACCTGCAAAGACGCTCCGTAGCTCAACTCCACAGCTCGAGTCACCCTTGCTAACTATCCTCTGCACCATAAAAATAGGTATTTACACATTTTTCACCTAAAAACCCTGTTTTTACATAATTCGCTATTAAAAATACCTAAAGTACCCATAATTCAAATCCAAAGGCACTCCTACCTCTCACTCACCACCTTGTATGCACTATCCGAGCTGTTGATTCAAAGCACACCTGCAAATTCAACCCCATCTCCTCTGCAAATTGGCCATTAGAATACACTTTGAGCCCATTTTCACCGGCAATGACTCCAAAACTGCCCGAGGGTTGAATTAAAGTGGTCAAGCACATTGTTTCTTCTATTTTAGCTTGTTTTCTAAAGGGAGTTCCTCAATTTCCACTTCCCTCTGCAAGGTTTCACTCCTTCGGTCGAGTTCAAGCCCATTTCCACTACATTCTGCTCACAGAGCTTGCAATCCAACAAATTCATTTGAAAAGACCCTGCCAGACTTTGCAACAATTGGTATAAACCATAAATTTTGTATAGTGAGGTCATTTTTAGATAAAACTCAGTCTCCATAATCCTAAAAAAAACCTCAAAGCCAGAGTCCTATTACGTGTTGTTGCACACATCTATATTACAATCAAAACACAAACAATTGAAACATTGAGGCTCCAGTGGCTCTCAACATTGCTCCTTTGAATGCGCTGCACATGGATTAAGAATGGTTACCTTTGGCAAACAGGTACTTCCAGATCAAGGATATGATGGCCTCAAGTATCACCTTAAAACTGTGTGTCAGTTCAGAAACAATCACAGAAATAACACTGGTATCCTGGGAATCTGGCAATCTACTATGCCCATCTACTACCTCCCATTAGTCAATGTGCTGCCTGACTTCATTCATCTGTGTCATGCAAACTATGACCCCACACAGAGAGAAATCCTCACTCCAGATGGGTCTGTACTGTTCTACATCACTCCTCAATCCATAAATGAAATGCTAAACTTTGAGCCACCTCAGCCTCTGGTTCCTCTTACAATGAAACTCCTGCTTGCTAAGGGTGTAAAGCTCTCTAGTTCAGAAATATCAAGGGTAGGTCAGTTGTTCATTCAGCCACAGTGCTAGGCCAATCATCCTCCACCCTATCATCAAGTCTCATTAAATGAAATAGGGAGGCTCCAGGTAGATATGATTTCCTACATTCTAGGATGCAAAACTGGAGAATTTGTGGATGAAACTGTGTTCCTACTATTAAGCATGTTCACTCCAGGACAGCCCCCTGCTATCATGTATGACTATGCCACCTTCATAGAAAATAAAATACATGAGCAATTCGTAATGATGGAGAGAGAAAGAGTGTTTAAGTATACCTCCTACATTTACCATCTGCTGCTATACTATCACCCTGATAGTTTTAAAGTTCCTCTCAAGAGATTGGACTCAAAAGGAGAGAGAAGATCTGTTATCTTCTGGACCCCAGTTTTCCATGAAGTCCACCTCTCTCCCTACACATATTGTGAGTTTGTGGACATTTTCATCTACCCAGCCACTTGCCTATTGATGATGACTCCTCCTGGTAGGCTCACTGCTGAAATGCAAAGAATCTTACATCTTTCAAAGGGCTACAACATTGGATATTGGTACTTCTACCAAAACCACACAGTGATCAGAATTTATGGTTGTGAGTTGCCTCCCTATAAACTGCCAAGATATGTCCCCATGAGACTTTTTGCCTTGGAATATTTCAGGCAATTTAGTAGTGCATATTTGACTCATTTCCATGGAAAAACAAGAAAGCACAGCTTAAAATCAGACATCAATTGGGTCCCTTTGTTTTCAATAAAAGGGAAGAAGCCTGGAAGGATGCAGACAATATGCTAAGCAAAGAGCTCATGCTGAAACAAAGCTTCTTTTGGGCACCATATGACCCTGAACATTTCATAAGCCTTAGAAGAATCAAACACAAGCTTTCAGGATATGTGCACCAACCAATCCCTCACATTGAACAATATGCTAATCGACAAGAATGGGTAGAAGGCACATTAGATGATGAAGAGCTTACTAAAGAAGAAAGATTACAAAAAAATATGAAAGAATATGAGAAAAGAATTGACCTGGATTATTTTGCACAGGTCCCCTTCACACAGCTTCAACATATTGCAGCAAGCACATCAGCTGCTACATCTTCACAACAGCCGGCCAAAGAAGCCATTCCACCTCAGGGAAAGGCAAGCAAATTGAGCATTCAGAATAGCAGAGTACAATGGCAGAGCAGCCATCCACAAATCAGGAAAAGGGTCAAGAACAAGGCCCTTCTACCCAAATGAAGGCACCTAAAGTCCCTGTGCTGCAAACCCCTCACAATGAAGAAAGAGCTAAAAAGAGGGACAGACCTGAAGATACATCCACAGGTACAGCTACAGACCGGCAAGGGGAAAAGAGACAGAGACTGAACCCCTATTCTGAGGAGGAATTTACTGAAGAAACCACAGGCAATATCTAGGCTGATGGAACTTCTGAATAGCAGATCCCTCTTGTTTTGGAAACATCAACCAACTCCTTTCAGCAGGAGCAAGAGAGACGGCCAGGTGGGGAGGTTTCATCCTCCAAGCAGCAAACCCAGCAGGGCTCCGATATCAAATGAGCATTCACTAAAATCAAAGCTAGAAACGAACCAGTGAGGTTTCAGCTTTACAATCAATTGATGAAAATGGCACCTACAAATCAACAAAGGCTGATGGCAGCCTATGACATGCAAGCAGGGAAGATGACTCTTAGTCACTTCAGACCCACTGTACAGTAGCCACAGTCAGCTGCAGACTATATTAGATCCAATCTGGAAGTTCTTGCCAAAGACATCCACCCAATAGACCAGATTGAGTTGCATAAATAGGCTGGAGAAATGGTATACTCCACCCTAGCAGATAAGGCTCTAATGCACCATAGATTGCAAAATTCTTTGTATAATACTTCTGCCTAACTAGAGCTGGAGAAAGCCTCCTCAATGGCCAAGGATAATAGGATAAAATACTTGGAAGAGATCACTATAGAGTTGAGACATGATCCCAAGGATCATAAAGGCGCACAGGCCTTGATCAGGAAAAAGGAGGCGAACATAGCAGCTCTGAGAACACAATTGAAGCTGCCAGCTACCATACATCCTCAAACTACAGAGGTGGCACAACAAAAGGAAGTATAGGATGTGGTCAGCCTGCTCATGAGGATGAACCAAAGACTGTTGGACACAGAAAAAGCTTTAGAAGAGGCTCAACAAGGGAAACAGCTAGAGTTGGCCTCTCAACCATCCCAAATAGCTCCAATAATCACAGCTTGTCCTCCAATAGTCATGACAGGAGCACCTCCCTTGGATCCAGCTTCAGCAGAAGGTGCCTCAACTTCAACAGCAGCTACAGTAGCTGCATTGCAAGAGGTCAGTATAAGCATGGAGGAAATGATGAAAGAAATAAAGGCCTTAGAGACCCAGATGGCAGAGCTCAAGGAGACTAAGGAAAAACTAGCCAAAATTGAGGCTAGTTATGAAAAATCAAAGATGACTATTGCCGAGAAGACCAGGGAAGTAAAGGACCTAGAGAACAAAATAAAGGCCTTGGAGAAGGACCTCACTCTCCATAGAACCCTGACTGAAATAAAGACAATTTTGTGGGATAAGATTAGCAAAGCTATTGTTGATCAATGGATAGCGATACAAACCATTATTGATCAGATAGAATTGATAGGAGTGGCTCAGTATGAAACTCAAAAGGTCAGGGTATTATTGGCCAATAAACCTGAGCAGGTCAACCAGATGATTCATTTTTTGAATAATCATACCGGTGAACAGTTAGCATCCCTGGACATTCATAACAGGACAGAAACTATTTTAAGAGTTAAAAAGGTGCTAACTATGAGAAATTTTGTGCAGACAATAGAAAGAAAATGCCAGGAAATGCAGGCAAATATAGAAGCCTTCTAATATAAATTGGCAATGTTACAAAGCAAAGGCCTACCTAGCCTAGTCACTAGCAGTGGGAAGCTGTTAAAACAAGAACAATATGCTCATAGGTTAAATACCTATGTACAAAATTAGATTACAGCTTCATCAAGCAGCACAGAAGAGACAGTCCCTCCCACAGGGAAAAATTTATATGATAAACTGGAAGATTGTTTTTTATTGAGCATGAGGTAGCACATCTCTTTCAAGTCTAACCCAATTATTACAGGTACACTGAAGCCGATGAGACATTGCTTAAATTAAGAAAACATCAGTTACCAACAGATCAATGGTGGTAGAGCATGCTTGAAGTCCTGCCAAAATAAAGTTGAGTTCTCCTTTTTGAAAAGTATTTGCATTTCATCTAAAAGGAAATGTCAGGGAAAATCAAATCAACTGAGGAGAAGATTCGCGCCAAAGGATAAAGCAGACTCAGACACAGGTGGCAAAGGACAGCACAACATGACAGCACATCGAGAAAGCGGTCATCAACCGACTATCAGAGTCAAAGGGTCAACAACAAACAGGACACCTACAACAGCCATTAAACCAAATTTATTTCCTCAGTTATTGCTGTGCGTTTTTTCCCACATTAGTCATGGATCCTGCCAGAGTAGATGGATAAATTTATGTCCAGATATTTCCCTATCGGATATTTTGTAAATTTCTATAAATACTTGCAAAAGAGATGTATTATTGTTGGCTAGTGAATATCATTCTGGACCTGCGTTGTATGTTTTCTGAGAACTCTTCAAGAATAAAATTTGCTGGAATGCTTTGTTGGTGAACTTACTGGTTGTGGGATCAATGCCAAAAGGATCTATTACAGAATTCTCATGTTAATACATGGATCAATAAGTCTTCTTTACTCTTATGTTACTGTATTTGTGTCTTATTTATCATCTAAATATCATGCTCTAAGTTACAGGAAAGAAGGATAACCCAAAATTGACTTTGTTGTACTCTGTGTTCAGTTCCTGTAATTTTTTATGTTTTCCACAGGACTAGCATAGGCAAGAATTCTTGATTGCTCTTATCTCCTTGGTTCTTTCACTCTAAATATCATCAAGGAATTCTTAACTACTCCCTGATAATGTTTATACAATTTCCCTCTGTTAACATAATGAAAGATTCTTGATTGCCTTTCATTTCTTGACTTCATTTCATCTTATTTCAGCTTCAAAGTTATTTTGTGTTTAATTATCTTGCTCTGTAGTTGTCTTATTGCCAAAGAAACCATCCCAGAGGTTCATTCCCATTAGACTCCATCAACCCAATGGTCTGAACTTCTCTCGACTTACTGCCTTGTTCTACCGAATGTCATCTTCCAAACACCAAACAAAACTTGTACCTAATAACTAGCCTAATATACAATCAAACAAAGAGAGTGCCCTCTCTGGTTGTAGATTGGCTAGGATCTGTAGCTAAAAGATTGGTTAGTGGTTACCTCGGCCATATTCTCTCCTGGAGCCAGGGAACAACCTGAGTGATAACATTATTGGCGACTCCGATGGGGAATATGAATCAAGAAAAGGTTAGTTTCCCTGCCTTAAACAAATTCAAGCAAAAATACTAAAAACAGATTTAGAAGCTGGCTCCAAAAAAGAAAACTCATTACACCAGATCCAATCGAGATCCTAATCCCCCAGCTATCTTTGAAAATCCTAACCTAATCCCAAAAACCCTTAGGAGATAGCAAGCTTACAAACTGCTGATTCAGACTTTGATATACTTCATCAAAACCTTACACAATCTGAACTTTCTCCTGGAAGAGTCATTGTTCCCTCTGTCAATACTACAGCTTCTCCAAGCTCTTCATCCACACCTCAAAGCATACTTTCCACTCCCCCATCCACTTCTAATATTTCCACTCTTGTCCCCCTTGTTCCAGCCCTCTTATTTCTTCCTACTGTCCCATTTATCCCTGTAAATATGGCCAACCGTTATGCTCCTTTGCAGTTGCCTGCCAATCCAGGGACTATGCCCCAGGATTAACAAAGCAAGATCATATATTTTGATGGTGCTAGTTCCTATACAGCTCAATAGCACACCAAGAAGATGCAAGATTATTTTGAGAATTATGAAATTGATGATGATGATGTGAGAATGAAAATCTTTGTCCAAAGCCTAACTGGTGATGTGAGGACCTGGTTCAGGACACTTGCTACAAACTCTATAGCCAACCCTGAGGCCCTATATCAAGCCTTTTTAAACAGATGGGAAAAGAAGAAAGACCCTTTACACATCTTAACTGAATATGACAATCTAAAAATGGGTCCACAAGAAACTGTTCGAGACTATTGTGCAAGGTTCGATAATGTCTATAGTGCCATTCCTCAGAACCTTAGACCTCCTCCTGACTTAGCCTTGATCAAATTCCCTGATGGATTTGATTCAGACATGGCATATCAGCTGAGGGAAAGAGCCCCATTAAGCCTAGCAGATATGCAGAATGTGGCTGTTAGTGTAGAAGCAAACTTGATTGCCAAACGAAACCGGGCTAGAACTGAAAGAAGAACAACATTCAAAAAAGAACCTTCAGCATTTGAGAAAAGACTAGATGCAATCATTAAAGGCATGGACATATTAGGAGATAGAGTGGAGACCATTGAAAGAAACTCATCATGGGAAGGGCAACCAAGTAATTCAACAAGAATCCCAAACTTTAGAAAGAATCAAAACCCTACTACTAGAAGGACTGGCCCTGATCAGAACATTAGACCCCCATTTCAAGAGAATTATGTTGAAGCCTCAACCTCAAATGAACCTGCAGAGGATACACAAATTAATCTAATGGGTTTAAATGGTGATCAACAAATTTTCCTGACACGGCTCATAATTTAAATCAATTTCAAACCAAGTCTAGACTATCATTTGATTTTAAAGAAGGCTATGATGCAGCAGTCTATTAGGTTCATAAACAATATAAGTTGAGAAGTAGGACAATAAGTGTACCTAAACCTACAAAACTAAAAGATGCCAAACAGCCCAAGAAAATTAAAGAGGTTTCTCTGCTCACAGAATTCACAGCTGAGACAAACCTAGACCCTAAAGAGCCCATCATAGAAGACATTTCAGGCCCAGAACCATCAAACACTCACCCATCTTCCTTTTCCTTTCCAAAAGAAGCAGTAAGTAGAATAGAGGTAGTTACCTACAACAATCATGGCAAAGAAAAGAATTTGGAAAACACAATAGAAAAGGAAAAGTTTGTTGTCCACAATGCAAGAGTGCAAGTGGAAAAACCTTTCAACTTAGAAATAGAGATAGGTAAGATAAAAATAGCCATGCCATTGTCAGAACTGGCCAAACATGAAGTCTACAGGGAACAAATTAACATATCACTTCAAATATCTGAAAATAGGGATGCAGTCAACGTCCTAGATGATCAACCAGAACTATTTTTTGGTCCTAAAGTCAATGGCAAGACAGTGGATGGTGGAGTTCCTCCATTCTATGTGAGCCTAAACCTTCATGACAAAGTGTTACATAATGCAATGTTTGATTCAGGTGCTTCCCATAATCTAATGCCTAAGTCAGTAATGGAAAAGCTAGACCTAGATATTACAAGGCCATACAAGGATTTGTTCTCATTCGATTCCAGTCAGGTCAGGTGTCTAGGCCTAATCAAAGATCTTTATGTGTCCTTAGTCCAATATCTAGCCAAAGCAATCTTGATGGATGTGGTGGTAGTTGATATCCCACCTAAATATGGTATGCTATTATCTAGATCTTGGGGTGCAAAACTTCAAGGATCTTTGCAACTAGATATGTCATATGCCACCATCTCAATATTTGGCCACCCAAAGAGATTGTACCGGGAAACATTGATGAAATATGTGGTTAGCAGTCAAGAGAAGCCCCAAAGCTTCCCCATCTATTCCATACACTCTGACATGGATTCATTTATTTTATACAATGCTGAAATGTGCTCCAAAGCTGAGGGCAAAATCCTAGAAACAACACCAACAATGAACATGAACGAACAATCTAGTGACTAACACTAAAAACTCGTTGATGAGATTGAAGTAACAAGTGAACCTGACATATCAAACCAGCTACAAAGTTCGAACTCACTGCCCACTAAACCAGTCCCCAAAACTACTGAGACAAGTGTTGATCAAGAAATTTTATGGTACTTAGAGTTTGATGGATTAGTAAACAAATTGGGAGCAGGGGCAGGGATTTGGATACACAACATACAAAATGACCATGCTCAGGGTCATACATATAGGCTAAACTTCAAATGCACAAACAATATGGCCAAATATGAAGCCCTTTTGCTGGGGCTCAAACTAATTAGAAGTCGAGGGGTCACCAAGATTTCAATTCTAGGAGACTCAGATTTGATAATGAAACAGATAAAGGGAAACTTTGTCACAAATGATCCTAGGCTAAGGGCTTATAGAGGTGCAGCTATGGAAATACTAAACACCTTCCTAGAATCACAACTCACTAAAATTCCAAGAACACACAACCTACATGCACATAGTTTTGCAACCTTTGCCAGCACTTGTAAACTGCCTTTTGAGCCCAATCATCACTTCACTGCTGAGATCAAACACCGACCTGCTGTCCCAGACAATGTGAAAAATTGGCAAGTATTTGAGAACGACACCCAAATCAATAACTTCCTCACTTTAGAAGAAGAATTTCCAAGCATCAACATAGACACAAGCACTATTGATGATCAACAACAAATTGACAAAGTTGAGCCAAATATCTCAGCTAAAGCAGCAAATTTGATTTTGAATCCAACAACTTTTAATCACAGAGAGCTACAAGACCTCAAATAAATGAACTTTGATGAAATGATTGAGGAAGAATCCGAAGTAATTGAGCTAAAGGACAATGTCCTACCCATAGGCCTAACTCCTTTAGAAGATATATTTGATTCAAATGACATTCTAAGAAAACCAAAAATGCAACCACTGAATGCAGAAATTGAGGACTGCAATTGGAACTACAGAAAATCCCAGAATGGTAAAATTGTCCAAAACGTTGCCTCTTGATAAAAAATTGAAATACATTGAGTTGTTTAAAGAGTTCCAAGATGTTTTTGCATGGAGCTATGAGGATCTCAAGTCCTATGACACTTCTGTTATCCAACATACAATACCCTTGAAAGAAAATCAAAAACCTTTTAAACAAAAGTTGAGGAGGATTAATCCAGTCCTCCTTCTCCTTATTGAAAAAGAAGTTATAAGAATGTATCAAGCTGGAATAATTGCACCCATTAGATTTTCTGAATGGATTTCAAATCTAGTGCCCACTAGAAAGAAAATTGGAGAGATAAGGCTTTGTGTTGACCTGAGAAATTTGAATAAAGTCTCTCTCAAAGACCACTACCCCTTACCCAAAATGGACCACATTTTACAAAGGGTAGTGGGTGCTTCAAGGATTTCATTATTAGATGGCTTCTCAGGATTTAATCAGATTCTAGTTCACCCAGATGACCAGGACAAAACTGCCTTTACAACACCTTGGGGAACCTTTAAATATGTCAAAATGCCTTTTGGACTCAAGAATGCAGGAGCTACATTTCAGAGGGCAATGGACATAGCTTTTTCTAAAGAGATCCATGACTTTTTAGTAGTATACCTTGATGATCTTACTGCTTTTTCAAAATCAGACCAAGAACATTTAGATCATTTAAGGCAAGTGTTCCTAATTGCAAAAAATATGGCATATCATTGAACCCAAAGAAATCATTATTTGGCCTGGAAGAGGGAAAACTCCTAGGCCACATAATTTCTAAATATGGAATAAGAATAGTTCCAGATAGAATACAGGCCATCCTTCAAGTCCCTCACCCTAGAAACATCAAAGAATTACAAGCCTTTCTAGGGAAAATTAATTTCCTAAGAAGATTCATTCCCAATCTGGCAAAACTGATTAGACTGTTGAATAATATGCTGAAGAAAGATTCTAAAGTCAAATGGACAATAGAAGCCAAGCAAGCCTTTGAGGAAATCAAAATAGCTTTGACAAGAACACCTATTCTTACAAGTCCCAGGTTTGATAAAGATTTTATAATCTTTCCCTTTGCATCTGAGCATACTATTGTTGTTGTCCTATTACAAAAAGATGACCTAGGATGTGAAAATCCCATTGCTTTCTTCAGCAAGACACTTAGAGATGCCCCACTCAAATACCAAATCATGGAGAAGTAGGCATATGCTCTTGTGAAGGCCACAAAGGATTTAAGAATTTATATCTTGTACTCTCACATAATTGCCTATGTTCCAAATGCAGTGGTCAAAGACATTCTTACTCAAGAAGGAATTGAAGTAAAAGGGGCAAATGTATAGCCAACATTCTAGAGTATGACATTTAAATCAAGCCAACAAAACTCATAAAAGGACAAGGGCTAGCCAAATTAATGACTGAAACCAACGTTCAAGCCCTAGACATCAATGAACTGGATAACAAACATGAGATGGCGACTCCACAGATCAATCAAACCTTTTTACAACCACCTTGGTACACTGATATATGTTTTGTATTGTTAAACCTGCAAGCTCCTCTAGGGTTACCCAGGACCAAAAAGAGATTCTTGAAAATGAAAGCGTCAAAATTTTTTATTATCGACAAGGTTTTATTTTGGAAAAATTATGAATGTGTTTTGCTCAATTGCTTAGTTCAGGATGAAACTGATAAAATACTCAAGGAGTTTCATGCAGGGGACTGTGGAGGACACCTATACTGGAAATCCATAGCTGATAAGATTCTAAGAGCTGGTTTTTATTGGCCCTCCCTTTTTACTGATGTGAGAAAATTTGTAGTTTCCTGCCATAAATGCCAGATCTTTGAAGGCAAGAGGAAGCTGTTGCCCTTGCCCCTCAAACCTATTTCAACTGAAAGGCCTTTTCAATAATGGGGTTTAGATTTCATTGGAGAAATTCATCCCTCCTCTTCTGGACAACACAAGTGGATCTTAACTGCCATAGATTACTTTTTCAAATGGATAGAAGTTATCCCTTGTAGGCAGGCCAATGACTCAATCATCATACAATTCTTAGAAACCAATATCCCGTCTAGATTTCGATGTCCAGAAAAGATTATTATAGACAATGTTGCTGCCTTCAAGTCCAAAAGAATGATCAATTTACGTCACAAATACCACATTACCTTAGGTCATTCCACAGCTTATTACCCTCAAGGTAATGGCCTAGCAGAGTCATCTAATAAAAGCCTAATCAATATCATCAAAAAATTCTTGGAGGAGAACAAAAAGAACTAGCATAAAAAGTTAGTAAATGCACTATGGGTGAACAGATTGACCACAAAAAGATCTATTGGGACCAACCCATATGAATTGGTTTATGGCATGGAGGTTGTGTTCCCCTCATTCTTGGGAATCCCTGTGATCAAATTGTTGCAAGAGTTACAAGCAGAACCCAACGCAATACAAAGGAGAATCAATCAGACTATTCACTTGCAACAAACTAGAGAGGAAGTATATCAGAGAACTCAGATTCTGCAAGACAAACTCAAGAAAATTTTTGACAAAAGAACAAAAGCTGAAGACTTCTTCATGGGAGACAACGTACTAAAGTGGGACTCCAGAAGAGAAGACAAAGGAAAACATGGCAAATTTGATTTCCTATGGAGAGGCCCTTTTGTCATCCAGGTTGTACAAGGAAACAACACCTATTTTTTGAAGAGTTTGGATGGCACAGAAGCTCAGGAAGGCCCAGTCAGTGGGCGAATTCTCAAGCATTATTTTGACCCTCATTGTTAAAACCCAAGAAAAGAGTAGTTTGTACATAAAAGGTATTTACTTTAGCAGTTCATTTCAGCAATAGGATAGGAGATATGATGCAACAAATTTTGAGAAGGAAAGCCAACAGATATACCATCTTGAATGTTCATTTTTTCAATACTACTTTTCCAAAGTTCTCTATTGATTGTTGATGAAAAAACAACTCTGATCAACCTCTAAAGAAAGAGCTACACAAAGGTTCAGATCAGCTTATAAGAAATCCATCCATGCCACAAAGGTCCAGTTGGTTAACTTGCAGCAGAAGGAAGTTTTATAAACACAGCAAGTAATAGGAATGAGGCCATCTGACCTATTGTTCTTGGCTTTTCTCTTGAAAAAGCCATCCCCAAATGGAGCCACTATTAGGTTCCTATACCAATAGCTGTCATTTTTCATGATTGACTGTGGAAATGCCAAATATGATCATCCTTTCCATGCTGCAAAGGTTCCATATTATCAACAATCAAGATTCAGATAAAAAGAAAAGAAAGCAATTCCAAGGGAAGACCAGGAAAGTGGCTTGATGATACATGCAAACAAGGAAGTTCAATTACTGATTTTCTTATAGTTGATGAATAGCTAGACAGTGCAATCCTGGCTAGTTCATGTTTAAATTTCTTGTTTTAGAATAGAGAATAAGATTTGCTCAAACAGTTCAAGCTTGGCAGCTCACTAGACTAGATAGAGAAATAAAGGGCCCAACTGCTCAATCTGAGCCCTTGGTTGAAATAAGGATAGTTTTAGATAGGAGGGCAGTCGAAAGAAAAGAAAGAAAAGCATGTTTTGTTAGTCTAAATGCACCCAATCAAAAGTATGAAAAAATGTTAGGTGTATTAGGCTGAGGAGGTAGTTTGAGGTTGCAAAAGCAAGTTTGGATCACTTTTTGGCTTGTCAAGAACAACTCATCTCACCTATAACACAAGTACCATGGCAGTTGTATGGTGGTACAACAGTAAGCATGACTAACTGCCCCTTTCATTCCCCCAGAAATCATTCACTAACATCCCCTCAAGGACCTTGGGATCTGCCCAATTGTCCTTTTTCACTCTATCTTATGAAAAATGCTAAGTGGAACTCTGAGTTCACTCAGTTGGAAGAAGCCACATTTCTTGTGTAAAAATGGTCATTCCATACTCCTGTCATTTCCCTATACCCAAGTTTTCACTCTTCAAACTTAGCATTTTCTCATACAGTTTCATTCCATAAAGTCATATTAACATTTAACCCTATTATATAGCTCCCTAAATCATTTTCCCACCCCTACTTTACAAAAAAATATATTAAAAACCCAAATTATCTAAATATCCCTACCCATTGGCAACTATAGCCATTAACATAAGTTCGGGAAATATTAAGTCTATTTGGGACTTAAATTAACCCTTCCGCGTTCATTAGACCTTGGGGTTTATTTAGCGCCAGGTTAAATAAATAACCATGCTTACCCTCCCTAAACCCTACCATAACCCCAGCGCCGAAAATAAAACCCAGTCACATCGCCCTCCCGTCCACTGTCGGATCGCCCCCCACAGATCCAACGATCCTAATCCATATCGGATGTGCCCCGACGACGGGACGTTAGTACCCGATGGTCGACGGTTTCACCGTCATATACGGGGACACCTATCACCTTTTAATTGCATCGGGCCACCTCTGACAGATACCACTCCCGTACCAAAGAAGGTCTTATGGAAACCACTTACCACCCTCTGTCCTTCCGCCTACGTCATCGCATGACGTTGCATCCACGTCTCCCGTCACTACCCTGCACCTGCGCCACATCATCTGCTGACATCACCACCCCGCCACTGTGTCATGTGCCACGTCATCATACACGTCAGCTGCCACGTCATCCTCCATACCCGCTACGCGACAAAATAACATCATGATGACGTCATCATTAAAAAGCACCAAAAGCGCTAAAATGCCCAAAATTCATTAAAAAGTCGTGAAAACGACTATTTTGGTTTATTTTCTATTTTGTGCGCCTACGAAGAACGTGCATGCGATTTTTACGTCCAACCTACCTCCAGAAGCTGCACAGTCCACCAACCTGCAAATACGCTTCGTATCTTGACTCCACAGCTCGAGTCACCCTTGCTAACTATCCTCTGCGCCATAAAAACAGGTATTTACCCATTTTTCGCCTAAAACCCCTGTTTTTTCATAATTCACTGTTAAAAATACCTAAAGCACCCCTAATTCAAATCCAAAGGCGCTCCTACCTATCACTCACCACCTTGTATGCACTATCTGAGCTGTTGATTCAAAGCACACCTGCAAATTCAACCCCATCTCCTCTGCAAATTGGCCATTAGAATACACTTTGAGCCCATTTTCGCCGACAGTGACTCCAAAACTGCCGGAGGGTTTAATTAAAGTGGTCAAGCACATTGTTTCTTCTATTTCAGCCTATTTTCTAAAGGGAGTTCCTCAACTTCCACTTCCCTCTGCAAGGTTTCACTCCTTCGGTCGAGTTCAAGCCCATTTCTACTGCATTCTGCTCACAGAGCTTGCAATCCAACAAATTCATTTGAAAAGACCCTGCTAGACTCTGCAACAATTGGTCTAAACCATAAATTTTGTACAGTGAGGTCAGTTTGAGATAAAACTTAGTCTCCATAATCCTGACAAAACCTCAGAGCCAGAGTCCTATTACCTGTTGTTGCACACATCTATATTACAATCAAAACACTAACAGTTGAAACATGGAGGCTCGAGTGGCTCTCAACATTGCTCTTTTGAATGCGCCACACATGGATTTAGAATGGTTACCTTTGGCAGAAAGGGACTTCCAGATCAAGGATATGATGGGCCTCAAGTCTCACATTAAAAATGTGTGTCAGTTCAAAAACAATCACAGAAATAACACTGGTATCCTGGGAATCTGGCAATCTAGTATGCCCATCTACTACCTCCCATCAGTCAATGTGCTGCCTGACTTCATTCATCTATGTCATGCAAACTATGACCCCACACATAGAGCAACCCTCACTCCAGACGGGTCCGTACTATTCTATATCACTCCTCAATCCATAAATGAAATGCTGAACTTTGAGCCACCTCAGCCTCTGGTTCCTCTTACAATGAAACTCCTGCTTGATAAGGGTGCAAAGCTCTCTGGTTCAGAAATATCAAGGGTAGGTCAGTTGTTCATGTAGCCACAGTGCCAGGGCAATCATCCTCCACCCTATCTTCAAGTCTCATTCAATGAAACAGGCAGGCTCCTGGTAGATATGATTTCCTACATTCTAGGATGCAAAACCGGAGAATTTGTGGATGAAACTGTGTTCCTGTTATTAACCATGTTCACTCCAGGACAGCCCCCTGCTGTCATGTATGACTATGCCACCTTCATAGCAAACAAAATACATGAGCAATTCATAATGATGGAGAGAGAAAGAGTGTTTAAGTATACCTCCTACATTTACCATCTGCTGTTGTACTATCACCCTGATAGTTTCAAAGTTCCTCTCAAGAGGTTGGACTCAAAAGGAGAGAGAAGATCTGTTATCTTCTAGACCCAAGTTTTCCATGAAGTCCACCTCTCTCCCTACACATATTTTGAGTTTGTGGACATGTTCATCTACCCAGCCACTTGCCTATTGATGATGACTCCTCCTGCAGGCTCACTGCTGAAATGCAAAGAATCTTACATCTTTCAAAGGGCTATAGCATTGGAGATTGGTACTTCTACCAAAACCACACAGTGATTAGAATTTATGGTTGTGAGTTGCCTCCCTATAAACTGCCAAGATATGTCCCCATGAGACTTTTTGCCTTGGAATCTTTCAGGCAATTCAGTAGTGCATATTTAACTCATTTCCATGGGAGAAACAAGAAAGCACAACTTAAAATCAGACATCAATTGGGTCCCTTTATTTTCAATAAAAGGGAAGAAGCCTGGAAGGATGCAGACAATATGCTAAGCGAAGAGCTCATGCTGAAACAAACCTTCTTTTGGGCACCATATGACCCTGAACATTTCATAAGCCTTAGAAGAATCAAACACAGGGTTTTAGGATATGTGCACTAGCCAATCCCCCACATTGAACAATATGCTAATCGACAAGAATGGGTAGAAGGCACATTAGATGATGAAGAGCTTACTGAAGAAGAAAGATTAGAAAAAGATATGAAAGAATATGAGAAAATAATTGACCTGGATTATTTTGCACAGGTCCCCTTCACACAGCCTCAACATATTGCAGCAAGCACATCAGCTGCTACATCTTCACAACAGCCGGCTAAAGAAGCCATTCCACCTGTAAGGAAAGGCAAGGAAATTGAGCATTCAGAACAATAGAGTACAATGGCAGAGCAGCCATCCACAAATCAGGAAAAGGGTCAAGAACAAGGCCCTTCAACCCAAATGAAGGCACCTGAAGTCCCTGTGCTGCAAACCCCTCACAATGAAGAAAGAGCTAAAAAGTGGGATAGACCTAAAGATACATCCACAGGGACACCTACAGACCAGCAAGGGGAAAAGAGACAGAGACTGAACCCCTATTCCGAGGAGGAATTTACTGAAGAAACCACAGGCAATATCAGGGGTGAGGGAACTTCTGAACAGCAAATCCCTCATGTTTTGGAAACATCGGCCATCTCCTTTCAGCAAGAGCAAGAGAGACAGCTAGGTGGGGAGGTTTCATCCTCCAAGCAGCAGACCCAGCAGGGCTCGGATATCAAATGAGCATTCACTGAAATCAAAGCTAGAAACGAACCAGTGAGGTTTCAGCTTTACAATCAATTGATGAGAATGGAACCTACAAATCAACAAAGGCTGATGGCAGCCTATGACATGCAAGCAGGGAATATGACTCTTAGTCACTTCAGACCCACTGTACAGTGGCCACAGTCAGCTGTAGACTATATTAGAACCAATCTGGAAGTTCTTGCCAAAGACATCCACCCAATAGACCAGATTGAGTTGCATAAATAGGCTGGAGAAATGGTATACTCCACCCTAGCAGATAAGGCTCTAATGGACCATAGATTGCAAAATTCTTTGTATAATACTTCTGCCCAACTAGAGCTAGAGAAAGCCTCCTCACTGGCCAAGGATAATAGGATAAAATCCTTGGAAGAGATCATTATATGTTGGGACATGATCCCAAGGATCCCAAAGGCGCACAGGCCTTGATCAGGAAAAAGGAGGAGGACATAGTAGCTCTAAGAAGACAATTGAAGCTGCCAACTACCATACATCCTCAAACTACAGAGGTGGCACAACAAAAGGAAGTAGAGGATGTGGTCAGCCTGCTCATGAGGATGAACCAAAGATTATTGGACACAGAAAAAGCTTTAGAAGAGGCTCAACAAGGGAAATAGCCAGAGTTTGCCTCTCAACCATCCCAAACAGCTCCAATAATCACAGCTCCTCCTCCAACAGTCACGACACAACACCTCCACTGGATCCAGCTTCAGCAGTAGGTGCCTCAACTTCAACAGCAGCTACAGCAGCTGCATTGCAAGAGGCCAGTATAAGCATGGAGGAAATGATGAAAGAAATAAAGGCCTTAGAGACCCAGATGGCAGAGCTCAAGGAGACTAAGGAAAAGCTAGCCAAAATTGAGGCTAGTTATGACAAATCAAAGATGATTGTTGCTGAGAAGACTAGGGAAGTAAAGGCCCTACAGAACAAAATAAAAGCCTTGGAGAAGGACCTCACTCTCCATAGAACCCTGTCTGAAATAAAGAAAATTTTGTGGGATAAGATTGGAAAAGCTATTGCTGATCAGTGGATAACGATACAAACCATTTTTGATCAGATAGAATTGATAGGAGTGGCTCAGTATGAAACTCAAAAGGCTAGGGTATTATTGGCCAATAAACCTGAGCAGGCCAACCAGATGATTCATTTTTTGAATACTCATACCGGTGAACAGTTAGCATCCCTGGACATTCATAACAGGACAGAAACTATTTCAAGAGTTAAAAAGGTGCTAGATATGAGAAAATTTGTGCAGACAATAGAAAGAAAATGCGAGGAAATGCAGGGAAATATAGAAGCCTTCAAATATAAATTGGCAATGTTACAAAGCAAAGGCCTACCTAGCCTAGTCACTAGCAATGGGAAGCTGTTAAAACAAGAACAGTATGCTCATAGGTTAAATACCTATTGTCACGTGGAATGAGTTGATCTTGCAGACAAGACAGACCTTCCTAGAATCTAATGAAGACCTAAGGACAAACAAACCAACCAGACACTATCTTTCTCTAAATGTGCTTTATAAATAATGGCAAACAAATGTGTTTAAGGCCTACCTCATGTCCAACGCAAGTTTGGAGATGCCTTCGCTCCTTTAATCCAAGTAAGTTCCTTCGTCACAAACCTGCAAGCATAAACAAGGCAAACGATTAAATAGCACCTGAATATCCAGTATTATAAAACATATTCAACATTAAAGTCAAGGAGTCCATGAAACAAATAACATAAGATACTTGTTGAGAAAAATGAGCTTGATTGTATTAATTCAAAAGGAGAAGAACCTTACAACCTTTGGCTTGACACTGTACAAGCTCCTCCTAGGGTCCAACAAGAAGTATCCTCTACTTTGACAAGCTTCACTCACTCCCCAATGAGGCCAAAAAGGTATGTGATCTCTCCTCTTAAGCTC
Source organism: Pinus taeda (assembly GCA_000404065.3). NCBI lineage: Eukaryota > Viridiplantae > Streptophyta > Pinopsida > Pinales > Pinaceae > Pinus > Pinus taeda. Next base: position 34,416 of record APFE030404287.1, read on the forward strand.
AAATAGGAAGTCTTGATTTCACTAGCATTTACCCTCAAAAGTTCAGCTTCTAACCTCTCCAACCACTGACCCAATGCCTCAAGTTATAGTGCAATGGAGATCAGTTGCTAGCTCCTCCTTCAAAGGGATAGAGTCCTCCTTCAAAGGGATAGCTCCTCTCAACAAGGGATTAGTTCCTCCTCTCATGGGATGCATGAACCACTTGGAGCGAACAATCCACGTAACAAATGCTTTTAGAAAACTCTAGAATTAACCCAAGATGAGTTTTTTAAGATAAAGATTGCGTCTTTTGACTTTTACAGGGGTACGCACCCTCCCCTTTACATACAGAGTGTATAAGTACGCAGATATCCTAAACAGAAGGTGCGGGCCCGCAGGAAAAAGTAAGAGAAACTGCGGAACCAGAGTTACATTGCTTTTTTGATGTCTTTCTCTCATTTCTAAAGCTTGTTTTGAAGAGTTGAGGTTTAAGACTTTCTTATGGAGCTAGTATAGGTGGTGATAGACCTACACTGACTGCAAATAATCAAGGTGACGATATTTTTGTGTAACAGATTGCCCCCTAAAGTGCAAAGTCTGTAGTATATGAGGATTTTTCATTTATCATATAGGAAGAGTGAAGTG
>APFE030404287.1:60697-80113 GCA_000404065.3 Pinus taeda
AAAACCTAAAATAAAAAATAAAAAATAAAAAATAAAAAATTATAAATATGTTGAAGTACCAAAGAAATGTTTGATAAATAATTTTTTAATAAATTAAAACATGGATGTTGCATGAATTATCTTTTAATAAATTAAACAAAGGAGGAGACCAAAGAAACTGAAAAATGATTTACATACTCTCTATATTATCCGTTGGATCATTTATTAGATGAAGAATATTCTGAGATTATCGAATATTAACCATTCATAATTTAAAAATTGGAAATTCCTGAAGCCCAATTCCAATATTTTCACTCTCAGTGACCATACTAAGGAGAAATGTAAAAAAAATTCACTTACTCCCAACCATAAATAAAATATATAATAAAAGAACAAAAATGAATATACATGTTTGATTTGTTTAGTTAAAAGTATAATAAAACATCAGTAACCTCAATCTCAATGTCCATACTTAGGAGAACTGGTAAAAATATTTCGCTCTCACTCTCAATCATAAATAAAATATTTCAATGTCCATATGAAACAACATAATATTATATTAAATTTATAGAGAAATAATGTAGTTAAAAAGTTAAAAAGGATATATATATAGTTAAAACATTTTAAACAGTCTCAGTATTTTATGCCCAAGTAAATTTGATTCATTTTATACACTCAAAATGCAACATAAACAATGAAATATCACAAGTGATCTCTCTCTTTCTCTAAGGATCAAATTTATCTATTTGCAAACATTTTATTCAAATTTTACACTCTAAAATAAGTTTTCACCTCAAGAGATTTGATCCCTCTTGGCTCTTGCTAGATTTGTGCTTAAGATGGATCTATATTGGCATACAATTCACCAAAAGAAACATTTGTTAGGATCAATTCTCATGATTAACAAAGGAAATAATCAACTATGTTTGCATTAGGTTTCAAACCTAATTCCAAATGGATTCCAACATTATAATTCATAAATAAGGGGCTATTTCATAAGGAAGTTTGATTTATTTAGGTTACAATTGATGCTACATCTAAAATCCATAGGTTCACCAGTGAATGGAGGTTCATTATGCCCCATCTGTGAAGTGGTTGATGCCAATTCATAAATACCATGGATTATCTTGATTTTGACTTTGAACCCTAATTATTAGCCCTAACAAACTCTACCTTTAATTTGTTCTCAAATTGTTAGGAAAGTACAAATAATTTACAACAATCATCTATATGGAAAGTGTTTACCCTATAGAAGTTGCAATGAACAATCAACTTATAGTTTTAGTGCGGACCTGTAGTAGCCCTTTAGGACAGACCTAGGTCACCTCTAAGTCACCTTCCTTGCCTTCATTCTTAGATAAAAGTCAATTTCTTTCGTCATCCCACAAGTCATTGACTTGTTTTGACCTCTAAGCCTAAGCCTAGAGTGGAAAAATCGCTCTAGCTCCTAGATATTCTACATGTGAGCTTCAAACACAACCATTTCTCTAGGAAGTGGCAGAGACAAATGGAAGCTCTCTTTCACCACTTCTTACAACTAGAGAGTCAATGCTACCAGTTGCAATTGCACTTGTGCCATTCTTATTGTTCCTTCTGCTCCACCTAGAGTTGACTCTAGTCTCATTCCCCATTACCATTTCATCTTAAAAACCTTTACTACATCTAGATACTCAACATTGAAATTAAACATTGACCATCCCTTCACTTGAGTGTGGAGATGTAGTGTATATATAGCATTAAATTTTACTAAAGCTTGGCTCAAAGAGTCCCTGTATCTCCCTTTTATTTGTGTGTGTGTGTGTGTGCGTGTGTATATATGAATTTTTTTTTAAAGACAATGATAAAATAGCTACAACACCATATATTAATAAAGACTTCTTTAAATTGTTGAAAAGTGATGATACTACCAGGTTTAAGGGATCTAAATGGGTGTTACAACATGAATTGTTATAGCATTTTTATCATATTTAACATTGACAATTGTTATGGCATCTATTGTTAGATAATTCATTGTTTCAGTAGTTTCAATAGTAGAAGTTGTTATAGCATCAACTTTTACAGTAATTTCAACATTTTCAACAGTAATGGATGTTACAACATCAGCAGTATTTTCAGCAGATTTAACATTGATAGTCATTATGGAATTTGTTGTTACAACATCTACTCTTACAACATCCTGAGACAACCCCACCCATGGTTCTATCATAACATGCACTGTAAATATTTTTTACAAATATGTGAAATTAAGAAAAAGGGACTGAGTCAAAGCGACACATATTCTAGAGATGGGGAGGAGGATTGCTTTCTTGGGAGGTTGAGGTTTTCTTATGGAGAAAATATGAAATGTTTGGGACAATCATTAAAAGTTGGTTGGTGCATGAATTAATGAATTATTTCTTAAAATTGAATGAACTGCAAGGAAGGTACACAAGTCTGTGCACTTGGGAACCTTCACAAGGAAAAAGGACAAGAAACCAAGAGGGGAACTGTGCATTCCAAGAAAGAAAAGATGAAGCAATAAATGCGAGCCAGGAAAAGAAGGAAAGGAATGGTATTTGAATTCATGTTGAAGGATAGAGGAGACACAATTCAAGCAACAGAAAAATAGAGAAATTTGGCTCAATCAGCAAGAAACACAAAACATGAGAGAAGAGGGTGATTGGATATCAATTTCCCTAGAGGTTGTGGGTTTAGTTGCTAGTATCTAGATCCCTCTAATAGTTTAGGGTTCCCTATATATTGTGGTTTGAAATAGAATCCTTGGAGCCCTATAACATATTTGGTCCCTAGAGGTTATGGGTTGAGACAGAGTCTTTGGGGCCTTGTAATAGATTGGGTCCCTAGAGGCTATGGGTTGGGATGTAATCTATGTAGCGTTGTAATAGCGTAGGTCCCCTAGAGGTTGTGGGTTGAGACAACAATATCTCGAGCCTCGAGAAGCGTGGGAAGAGGCTAATCCTACAACAATATCAAAATAAGACTTGATTTAAGACCTTGGTTACTGCATTACTGTTATAGTGGATCTTGGACTCCTTGGAAGGGAGTGAATCACTATGTATGCACTTTGGGTGAGGTAAGAACCTCTGGAATCCCTATGCTCAAAAGATGGTAGTGTTATCTTGTGGGATTGAGGAAGAGGCCCTCTGGATTCCTTGTTTTCATTGGCAGTTGGTGTTCTAATCCCTTAAAAAAGCACCCCCCTCAGAATCTATAATTGGGCTTGGTGGCGGCAACTACAAGTGTGGTCGAAATTATCTATGGTTGGGTGGACAATCCTTGTCCCAGACTCAGTTTCCATGCAACTTTAAAGATAAGTATATGTTTGTGTTGCTTAAATATTAATGAACTTATGATTCATTTCTCGTTAAAATGGTTTGTATTCTTTTTAGATTGTAACATTGTTGTTAATGTGATGAGCATGTGGATGCCTCTCTATGCAGAGATATATTTATAGTTATGGTAAATGAATGCATACACAAACTCATATTTCACACCTTTGAAATGAAAAGTGTTGATAAACAAGTTGAATTAGTGTATGCATTTGCAATTGAATGAAGTGTTGTGTTAAATGCTCATTATCACAGTTCATAACATATACTCTATAACATAATGTGTAATGTTGTATACAATAAACTAACTTGAACGATGCTCTTAAATCAAAATCTTGTCTTGGGGTAAATGCCCATTCATACTGATTAACAGTGCATACGTAAGTAAAACAAATATGTCATGAAACACCACAAGGAGTGAAAGGATCCATAAGGATCTAGAATAAAAACTTGTAACATTGGGCACAAAGACCCATTATATTAACATAAATTAAGTACATAAGACACCACACACTTGGCAGGGTTTGTATATATACATGGATGTTCTTTCACTGGGTTATAAGCCCTTGAAACTATGCAAAAGGCATTTATTCAACATTGTAAGGGTTATCCTCCCTTTAAATGTAGGAATAGCCGAAACCCATGTAAGAAGGCTTCACTAACCTTGCATTATAAGCAACATGGATATCTTCTTCTTGCAGCAAGATGTGGCTAGCTCGACCCTAAAAGTATATGCATATCACCATGGAGTTGCTTACAAGATTGCTTTAAAGCTTGAAGCCTTTGGCATGTGATAGGCAAGGTGGAGACCTTTTAGGAGTTCACATGCAACTGGTGGTAGGTAAGGGATACAAGAACACTTATGAAAAAATGTGTTGGATTCCCTGCATGAGAAAGGGGAATGCAAAAGAGCCTAGAGCTCCTTGGAGTTGGATTAGCTCAATATCATGAGGGTTAGCACCATAGAGCACCTTAATAAGACATCGTCATCGGCACTCAGTACCAGCGTTGATCTAGAGGTCTGTAAGATCTTTGAGATAGAGCCATGTTCAAAATAACTAGCTCAGGGAAATTATGGTCAGGTTGTGACTTTCTCTTATGATGGTCGCAAAGATCCCCATCTAATGCATTTCTTAAGGTAAGGTCAAGATCCCTTAGTCGATCCATGGCATAGATTAAAGGCAAGCTCAATGTGGCGTAGGAGAGAAAGGCTTAAACTTATAACGAATATTTGGCAAAACATTACACCGATCCAAACCCTAGTCGTGGAGACTCTTTATTGGCACAACCTGATATTTCCTTTAATATAATTAGACGAAGAAGTGACGATGTGGCCCAGAGATACAAACCCATAAGATTACCCCAGAGAATTGTGTGGCACAACTATGGGATCAACCTAGATGATGCCAATCGGGATGAGTTGGATGACATGCCAGCCTGGAAGTTATGTGATTAGTTAGATGTGGACCCTCTTGACAGGATGACGATGGGCTGATGTGATGAGCAAAGGCTTTTTCATTTGGTAGGGTTTGACATCTATATATATATATATATATATATATATATATATAGATAGAGAGAGAGAGAGAGAGAGAGAGAGAGAGAGAGAGAGAGTAACAACTCTCAAAATGAGGACCTTATGATGAGTTGGGAAGTCAAGTAGAGTTCGAAGGGAAAAAAATGTTTTACCCCATTCCTCTAACAGTATGAGGGGTTGGGTGATGTTACACATCCATTGTTATAGCATATGCTTCTCAATCTGTTGTTACTTATGTTTGTGCTTCACAATTTTTTTTCTTGATCCCCCAAGTGCTCGTGTAGTGTTGGGTGGCAAAAACACCTCTTTGGCTTCCCACTTTCAAGCTTTGGCAAGCAAGATGAAATGGATTTCTACCCCCCTCAATTGTTACAACATCTATTGTTACAACATCTATTGTTACAACATCCATGTCTACATCATCTGTTATAACAATCATTGTTTTAGTAGTTTCAATAGCAGGGGTTGTTATATCATCATCTTTTACAACATTTTGAGCATTTTCGACAGTAATGGGTGTTACAAAATCAACTACTACAACATATTTAATATTGACATGTTGTTATGGCATCTGTTATTACAACATCTACTTCTCAATTCGATGTCGCCTATGTTTGTGCTTCGCAACTTGTTTTCTTGATCCCCCAAGTGCTAGTGTAGTGTTGGGTGGAAAAAAAACCTCTTTGACTGCCCACTTTCAAGCTTTGAAAAGAAAGATGAAATGAATTTATACCCCCTCTATTGTTATAGCATCTACTATTACAGCATCCCTTGTTACAACATATGTTGTTACAACATCTATTGTAATGGTCATTGTTTCAGTAATTTCAATAGGAGAAGTTTTTATAGCATCAACTTTTACAACATTTTCAACAGTAATGGGTATTACAACATCAACTATTACAACATTTTCAACAAATTTAACATTGACATGTTGTTACGACATTTGTTGTTACAACATCTATTGTTATAACATTTTCTTCTCAATCCGTTGTTACCTATGTTTGTGCTTCTCAATTTGTTTTCTTGTTCCCCCAAGTGTTGGTGTAGTGTTTGGTGGTGGAAACACCTCTTTGGCTTCCCACTTTCAAGCTTTGACAAGCAAGATGAAATGGCTTGTTGTTACAACATTGTAATTGAAACTTATTTAAAACTTTATTATTGTATGTGCACTTTGGTATGATGTAATATGATTATTGTTTCATTTAATATGTTGTAATATTAGATATATAATAGAGAAATTAATTATTCCATGAAATAAATAATAAATTTTCATTCTAAATGGTTTTTTTTTTTTTTTATCAGATTTCAGAACAAGGATCTTCCAAAATATTTGAAAGATCCTCATCACATAGATCTAGATCACATTGGTTCTGATATTGAAATGGAAGATGATGATCATGATGACATAGATACATATGACAACGAGCCTAATGTCGATACAGAAGATTATGATCATGATGATCATGATCACGATGGTGATGATGATCATGAGGCAGTTGTTGGTAGAAACTAGTGACATTCATGATCATATAGGTTGCATCATGGATCATTTTTTATATATTGTTATGATGTTGATTTTCATGGTTACTATCATATGAAACATTTTCACAACCTCTTGTACCATATTATTGAGTTGTATCATTTTGACATGTATCATTTTGACTTATATCATTTGGACATGAGATATCCTATTGACTTGTATCATTTTGTCTTACATAATTCATCGTTTATATGTATATCATTTGTATATGATGTATCATTTTGACTTATGTTGATTATTGGACATGCATCATTTTCACATGTTATTTTTTTAAAAAGGAATGGGTATATTTCTATTAATCAAATTGGAATTTGGACAGTGTTATTACATTCAAAAGCATCAAAATTTCCATTCCTCCAAAATTGCTCTGACTAGTATCTTTGGGTATGCAGTAATGTTTTTTCCATATTTACTACATCATTCTTCTTGTAATTTTTCCAAAATACCCCATTAATACTTACATAACTACATAAAATAATCTACCTATTACTATGAAATTTACTACTCGGTTCCCTCCACAATTTTTCTAGCCTAGTTCCTTTGTAGCAGCTTTGTCTAATTCCTCCTATTGGAATGGTTTCACTACTCCTACTGCAAGTCTTGTTTATAGAGAAACACTAGAGGGAGAGCCCCTCCCTCACCAATCATCATATCGTGTTCACTGGTGTCACTAAGGTCAAATATTCCTTTTAACACTAAAACAACTGCAGTCTCCACCTTAACCTCAGAATTTTCCACCTTGTAATTAAGATTTTATATCTTGGATATGATTACCTACACCACTACTTGCACAATTTCAACATCTTTTTTCAGACCTTCCAACTGACCCATTACTAGGGTGAAATGAAAGTGAGGCTCAAAAATTATTTTCCCCTTATCTTAGAGATCATGTCCTTGATTTCCTACTTGAACTCTCAGTCAATCTCATATGGGGAGCCACCAATGCCATTCCCTGATGAAAAGGCCATCTATTTAGCTCGAAAAGAATGTATGGAGAGCCACTGTGCATGAATTATGCACAACCATCCTCTTATAGCCAAACTTAACTCCAAAATTATGGTGGGGGGATTCCCTTCTAGTTTAATGTTGTTTGCATCCATTACACACCCTACAAACAATTGTGAATCCATTTCTTCCTAGTCTGGACATAAACAAACATGGCCGAACTGAGACATTCTTCCTTGGCCACATAAATATCAAACCTTTCACTGCTAACATGCCTTAATTCTTTGTCGACAACATCCAAATTTTCCACATGCTTAGCATTAATCCTTGTTTTAAACTATATGTTGGATGAATGGCTCATCATTCTATTAGAGCGATCACCGACATGATTTTGTACCACTAAATGACTACCAACTGTATGCAACATGTTAGTCAAATTGTACTCCTTAATTACCCATAAGCATCTCGAGATCCTAGGGTTATGAGTAATCATGGTATGTGACATATAGTTGTTCTGCCACCCTTCTCCATCAACTCTCCTTGAACCAAATTTATCCCTTTGTTGGCTTGATCGTCTGCCAAAGTGTTGCTCTCTCTCCTGATATGATAGAACTCCAAAATTTCAAATTTATCCATGATCAATTAGATTATTTGTAGAGTTGGTCTTGTATTTGGGTCCTTGTAATGATTCAATTTGATACATTTTTTAATTGTAATGAGAGAGTCTCCAAAGACACTTAATTGGAGGATTCCTTAAGTTGTTGTCAGCTTGATCCCTTGTCATAACCCTAATTCTTCCACCTGATTGTTTGAGGCGGATCATATAACCCACGAAAACTTTTTTCAACTTTTCTATCAAGGCTAAAGATAACCCCTCCTACTCTTGCCTCCCCACATAGATCATTTTCACATGTTATTGATCTACTAGTATATGTGAATTTCACGTGTTTTAGTTATATATGATGGTGATCTTGTCAATATTGACTCGTCGATTTTTATATGTTGAAAGTGATTGATGATTTGGATGCATATTTATTACGTATGATGGTTTGATTTATTGCTCAAGATGGATGTTGTCGAATTCACTTAAATTATAGATATTTGACTCACTTGTTTTAATTATAGATTATGATCATGTTACAATAATTATCTTGTTATTTTATATATACTGGATGTTGTAGATTTTATTTTGATGGATATTTAATAAGTATAATGATGTTAATTTGTGTGGATGTTTGCTTCCCTAAAAAAACTTTATAAATGTTATCCTATAAAATATTTCAAATGCATTCATATGATGTATAATTATATAACTTATTTAAGAGACATGATATATTTCACTAATTAAATTGAAATAAAACATATTAGTTTAATTGTATGCAAAACAATAATAATTTTTTGGAAGCAAAAAAAGGAGCAGTAGTGGAATCCAAATTGGAAGAAAAATTGGAAGCCACACTAGAAGCAAAAATAGAACCCAAATTGGACGTATCTCTTGGCATTATTTTCGACGCCTAGAAGCAAAAAAAAAAAAGAAACAATGGAAGCCAAATTGGAATCCATACTAGAAGAAAAAATGGAAGAAAAATTAAAAGCCACACTAGAACCAAAACTGGAAGCAAAATTGGAAGCCACACTAGAAGCAAAACTAGAAAAAAAATTGGAAGCCACAGTAGAAGAAAAATTGGAAGCCATGGTAGAAGAAAAACTAGAAGCAAAATTGGAAGCCGCACTAGAAGTAAAATTGGAAGCAAAATGGAAAGCCACACTAGAAGAAAAATTGGAAGCCATACTAGAAGCAAAACTAGAAGCAACGCGAGAAGAAAAACTAGACGTTAAACTAGAAGCCAAATTGGAAGCAAATCCTGGCACTATTTCCAGTGTAAAATGGTGATATTCCCAACTCTATTTCTAATGCTCGTTACAATGCTATTTACGGCGTTATTGTAGGTACTACTTAAAACATTATTTCCAGCGCAACTCTAGGTAGTATTTTGAGCACTATTGATTGCGTTATCTTTCCAGCGTTATTCCTGGCACTATTTATGATGTTATTTTTGGAGCAATTTATGACGCAAAATCTGGTGTTATGATAAACATACCTAGTCGTGCCCATTTTTGCACCAGGAAAGGTGTCCAATTCGTAAACTGGAAAACACTAAAATTTGACTTTATTTTTTTGTTTTGTTGTAGTGACAACTACTTGTGTTGAGGATTCTTCCTTCTCTTTATCTCTCTCTTGATTGTGGAGTTTCCTCTAGATACCATCCAATTGCAAATGTGGGGATGCGTGATGTGGATGATGATGTGGCTCTTACTATACCACATGTTGAGTTATTTGGGGTGGTATGTGGACAAATTGTTGATGTGATTCTACCTCTAAAAAATCTACCTCTAGAATCATTTTTCCTATTCATGCATCCTATTTTTCATGCTTTACTTATGCAGCTAATTGTATACCTATACTAGAAACTAGTTCCTTTATACACTTCTCCAACAATGGCACCAAAAATGTTGGTTAATTATATCGTTTGAGAATTCCATTACATTTAAATCATCAATCTAAATTTGTAAACTTGTGAATTGTAATGTACAATTTATACACGACTTGGTTTTTAATTTATCTATTGAAAATTTCTTCTAAATTACCTATTTTTTACTTTTAAAACGAAATATTTTAATTATGGAAAGAAATTGCATTTAAAATGCCTCAACACAACCGTATAAACACTTATAAACCATCACCAGGTAAATTTTTTCATAAACTTTTACATAATCGCTTAACCATTCATTTAATAATCGCTTTATATAAAATTCTGGAATTGAAGTAGATAGTACTTTATCCAATTGGATAACTCATATGAATAACATTTTTAATGCTAGCACACTACACACAAACAATAATTTAAAAATTATCGGAATCACACTCAAATGGTTTTAAAAAAGAATAGAAATCACACATACACAAACAATGAATAGAATTGAAACTACATGCATTTAACTATAGAAACAACAAACAAAGGAAGATAAATGTTTTCCCTTGCACAAGAACGAAGTCATTATAAGCCTTTAGCAAAAATTTTCCATATGATATAAACACAGAGGACAAGCTTTACAATGGAAACATATTTTTTTGTGTTATGTTATCAGAGAAAATAAAGTGTGCTTCTCATCTTTCCTGTCCATATATATATTTATACAACTCGAATAGTTTTAAAAATATATAGCATTCAAATTCTACGATGATAGAAAGAGTAAGGGTTTCAATCTAAATATGAGAAATTTCTGTTTAGATGCATGACTTTCTTCATACAAGATATTGACTTTATACCAGACCACATGCTCTGCCATACTGTGCCATTATTTTGACTATGTCTTTGTCTTCATTCCTGTGATAATCTGGAAGGGGTTGTCTTGAGTTTGACAAGTGGAAAAGCTCAATGTTATATTTTGCCATGTATTCTAATTTCTGATCTTGCCATGTTATGAAACGTACTCATGTAAACCTACAAATCAGCTATGGAATTAGCAACTGGAACTATTGTTTCCATAAAAGTGGAACTATTGTTTCCATAAAAGAATGCATGAGAACATAAAAAGAAGGGGCACTTTACCTTTGGATTTTATGGTGTTTAATCCTAGTAGGTTAAAGCATGATTTTTTATCAAAATAACAATAATGGAGTATAGGATAGTGAATATGACATGCTTCTAAAAGTATGGTAGGAAAAATAAGTAGCAAAACGGTGACAAAAGGAGTCCATTCTAGAGTTCCAACACACTACGGGACTAGTTTGTGTCATAGATGAGATTTTATCACTTGTTGCAACACTCTTTTTTCACTTCAACCCTCAAACTTCATTACTTTGAAATTTTCATGCCACAAACTTCATTACTTTGAAATTTTGTTTTGGATAGGCATACTACAAGTGCTACATGTCTTCTTAGAACTTCTTTGTGCTTGGCTCCATAGACTTCAGACTTGGTTCTCTCTATACCAGATCCTTTTTATATTTATTCCACACACTTTATGAATTCCAAACTATGTTATTTATAGGAAGGTATCCAGATCTAAGTTGAAACCTCATAGACTTTTAATCTAGGTGCAATATGTGCCTTAATTCCCCTTCTAGGCCTAATACCTTGTGATGCCTATAAACCATGGACCAAAACCATGGGCTTAAGAAATTTGGTGCTCCAAAGGCAAATACTAATGGAGGAATATATATTTGGATGCTAAATTTTCATAACTACTCAGCCCAAGGGCTAAACCACCAAGCACATGTTATGGCCAAATGTCAAGACCATGATCCAAATAATTGTTCCCAAATATCTTTAATCTGGGTCCCCTTTTCCTTAGTGAGGACACTCTTCAACACATATATTCATGGATACTAGTCCCTTTAGCTCCATGCTCTAAACCATTAAGCACTCGCGACCATGTGTTGTGACCTTAATAATGTGAGCAACTTATCATTCAAGTACCCTGGTACCTTTTCCTATCAACTAAAATACATTTCCACAGATTTTCCATAAACTTCAATTAATTTTATTTTCCCTGTCATACTGGAACATCACACAATAAGGTGTTCTAGAATGTTATATGTTCCATTACCCCAATACTCCTTTCCTGTCAACTGACAAACTGTTTAAACTATTTGCCATAATATGCAATTAAAGGCCTATTTTCCTTCATACCATATATCAAATGCAACAATGTAGTGTTATTCATCTTGGTACCCTAGTACTCCAATACCATTATCCTCCAATGTCTCGCTTGATATCATCTTAGACCCATTTCCATGTTATATCTCTTCCATGTGTCATGATCTATTGCTACCACTTGTCATCCATAAATTGTCTAGTTAGCCATCCAAAAATTCCAAAATCAAATGCCACCTATCATCCATGTGGTGCGATATCATACAAAATCATCAACCATTTTATGAAGTGTTTTATTAGTAAAGCATCTAGTTCCTAGTACCCTAGCATGGGACCCACAACTATTATGTCACAATAGATTTATGCTCACACCATACCAGGACACTCAATCAACAAAGCATCAATTTCTTGGTATGCTTAACATTTCTAAACCCATTCAATATCGACTAAACATATCTTAATAAAAATAATCACAAATTAGCAATTAACCATTTTCATTTTAATTCTTTAAATAGACACCCAATACCTGATATATATGGTATTGGTTTGCATCAACATTTCCATGGTACTTCTCATTTACTTAGCAAGCACAATGTTTAAATGATCCATGGATTCCTGCTTGTTCCTCTATTGTGCAACACTGCAACAATGATATTGTGGATATTTATTTGACATCAACACAACACTTTCTTTAACAACAATGACACTACAAAACGTCTTTTGACATCAAAGGCAACAGATTGTTCAACAGTCTTTGTATGCTTTACTCAATAAAATTGTCTACTAACCAGGTATGGTAGACTATATTATAGTTTGACTTGTTCCATCCATTTAGCTAGAACTCTTGAGTTGAATGTGTAGCTTCTTCACATACAACACATTGCTCTTGGTTTTGCATTTCAAGGTTATACTAGCAGACTCTCATGGGATTATTGGTTTACATCTAATAGATTTCGTAGTATAAGTCACTTTGCACCTGATGAACATCATGTTAGAAGGTATCTACAGGTGACCTTAATTCATGCAATTTGTGCACCATAACTCATTCTATCAAAGCGAAAAGTTATTTCAAGATTGTTGTAGATGCTCATGTTCTTATTCCAACCTTTTCTTCGTCAATGAGGAGGTCCACAACCTGTCATGATCAATTTTGATATGTTAAAACTTTTTTAGGGCTTCTTCACATGAATTGGTTCCCTCTTATAATTTGCAATATTCCAGTAATATACCATTGGACCAAGAGGGCTTGGACAATGTTATCCAAGATTTGACTTACAAATCCTTAAATCCTTTTTCATATTCTTGTACTATTTCTCTTGGTCTTTGTTTTATTTCCTTAAGCCTTTAGACTATAAGATACTTGATATCTTGATCCTTAAAGAATGAGAGGAAGTTGTTCTTTATCTTAGCTTTTCTTCTATTATAATTTTCTATCAAATTCATGAACCAAGTGAGTGTTCTTTTTCTCATAGCTTTGAAAAATTGAGCCATTTGTTTTTCTTTAGCATTTATATCACTAGCATCCCAAAACATTTCACAAAAAAACCAATTCATTTTTGGGTCTTCATCTCCTTCATAGAGGGTAATGTGACTCAATTCCAACTATATTATCAAAATACTTTGTTGTCTATAGCATCATATCGATTGGGTTAACTATCTCATCAAAAGGATTGACTTCCAGCGTCTGGGATTGGTCAACCATAGAAGGATTTTTCTCAGTTTCAATTTCAACAATTTAGTTAGTTGCAATAGATAATCAAATTGGCATGATTGGCTATATGTTCAATGAATTAATTTATCTAGGTATGTGTCTCATTATCAAAGTTATCTGCAAAGTTTACATCTTCTTCTATAGTTAACAAATTTGGTATAGAGCATTGTTTGTGATATCTCTGATATGGAGAGTATACATTAGTTTCTTCATTACTATCCCAAGTCTGGTTGATCAACAATATCTCAATAAGAATTCAATCACTCAATTATCATTGATAATTTCTCATATACTATTCCAAGGATGGTTCTAATTCAATACTAATTGTTGATTTAGAAATTCTATAATTATGGGACTTGTTATAGTCAACACTCAATATCAACATAGTGCAAGTCTAAAGTCATTAATTACCACAATGTCAATATGTCTTATTGGGCTTAGACTTAATTTGAGACTCCCTCTCTTTTCTAGAGTTACAGAGGCTAAGCCTCCCCAATCTAGGTGTCACTTGAATCCTTAGATGAGTTGCATGCACCACTGACCTACTACTTCAAACTTTCATTTTGACTCAACTGAAGTGACATACTTGCATCATGCATCTCCTATATTTTCTTCTATCTTTTATCCCTTTCCATATTTTGTATATTGGCTAGTGAATTTTAATAATGCATACATATTTAGGTTCATTTAATAGACTCGAGAGTAGATTCTCACATCTTTCTAGTCGAGCCACTCCCTCTCATACTATCTCCTTAGCATTAGTCGGTCTTTGACTTCTTATGAGTGTCTCATTGACTATTATCCCCCCATTGTTGACCTTGACTTACTCTTAGTCGACGACATAGAAAAACATGGATATAATTATTTACTTAAAAAGGAATCCTGTGATTCTTTGGTGTCTTTACAATGAGCTTCTAAAAGCTTCTCTAAGTCATCATGTCTTTCTTCCTCATTAGATTTCAAAGATTCACATAGTGGTGCTTAATATTCAACTATATTACCAACACCCTTGTTTAGGAGGAATTTGTGTAACAGAGAAGGGATTGTATAGAAGGATACTTAGTGGAAGTCAATGTATAATTTTTATTTGATATTTTCAATCGAGGTATGACTCTCGACTGCTTATCATGCATAGTAATATTTAATACTCTTCTTGACCCACTCATGTAGATTTTGTCTCCCCTAGGTTGATGCTCTTTGACATTAACCACTCATCAATTGTGCATCAACGCATTTGAAAGTTGGTAAATGTATTCCTTCAATTCTATAGGGATCACATCCAAATGAATTTGTCATGGCTTTCTATAAAAAACTTTGATCTTGCCTCTGCCAATGAGAGTTGATTTATGTGTGCGTAGTTCTCTTTAGGTAATTGTTGATTTTCTCTTCCAACACTCTTGTATCTCTTCCAATCTCAACATTTATGTGTGCATCGCTAGATTGACTTAGGCTCAAGAACTTTTGGAAACCAAACCCATATTTTAATCAAGTGATTTGTATGCATTAGTTACCAACAAATCCATACACCAAGTGGATACAAAGTGAAGATATACATGCAACACATGAAAGAGAGAATAGAAGAGAACAAAAGTATTAGTAGACTAAAAAAAGAACTTTTATACTAATCCACAATAATCAATAAGTATATTCATATTTATACTAGACCCTTGACAATTTCAATGGGTTAACTATATAAACTAACTGAGTTGGTCGACCTGATAAGGAAGCAAGTCAACCCAACTAGTGGGTTGATTTGATTGGAAGGTTAACTCAATTTACATATCAACTTATAGAGTCTAGTCAGTTATCTTGACTTATGGGATTACTCGACTAAGTTGAATAGCTCCTCTAATTCCCTCATTCCTCCCTTAGATGGGTCTCATTGTGATGCTCCATAGAAGAAAATCCCAAGGGATTTGAGATATCGATATTTATGTCAAAGCATGATGAGCGGTAGTGGAAAATTTAGGGAAGGTGCTTAAAATATTGAGGTTTTGGGAAGCACATTTGAAAAAATTCAAATGGAACTTATTGTGGAAAGCAATAATGATAGACTATAAGAAACAAAAGCCAAATTCATAACGACACATGAGAAAATTTTAAAATTGGAACTGGAAGAATGCCTTGGATACGAGGAAATTACGAAAGTTGTTCCCCCTATTTTATCTCTTCATTCATGTGAATTATATCAAATTAAAGGGATGGAAGAAGGCGTCATTAAATAAGGAGCAAAGGAAACAAGGAGACAAAACTCAACCAATATTTCATCAAAAGTTGGAAAAAAGAAGAATGCCCACAATGGGTATGGAAACAAAAATAGTTAAAGCATGCTATGATTTTTGAGATATGTTTCTAGTAGAACAAAACTTAAGGCTTTATAAAAGCCAAGTAATTAGTTATAGGGCAAGAATCTCAATGATAGGGAAAATAGAAAGAATTTTGTCCAAATTTGAAAAATTGTGAATTTTTAAATAAAAACTACCATACATATTTTATATTAATATATTGACACGACAATCACAACCCCTTGTATACAAAAGTATTCATTTTTGTTTTGTTTTTTTTTTTTTTAAATGAACAAACACATGTCATTGTAAAGACTTTGAACTTAATGAGGACATTAACACACCTCACTTTCATTGACCCAACTAGCCATTATTCATATGATTAAGAAATCACCATTCACAAGATTGTGCTATTTAAATTTGAATAAACAAGCGTTTCATTCTAAGCAATAAAAGGGAAAAAATATGATTTTCACTCACCTTTTTAACCAAATTTAAAATCAATTACCAAATCATATCCTTAATTCTATCATTATTATAAAATTTTAAATAAATAAATAAAAACATTCATTTAGTTCACTTAATTTTTGTGAAATTATGAATACCATTATACATCTTAGTTTAAAGAAAAAAACATTAATTATATTATTGAAAAAACTTGGGATAGAAACTTTTAATAAATGTTAAGTCTTTCATTTAACACATTTAATTTTTATAAAACTAGCTCATATCTATTTTAATTTCTAATCTACTAAGTGCAAAGAGTGATCAAATCTCTTTTAATTTGACCCATCCAAAATGATTTATTGATAATTATAGTATAATTATTAATTATTATTGTTTTTACTTAAAAAAAAATTGATTTGGTTAAAATGAGCGTAGTCTAAATAGGTCATGTTTGCCCGGAAAAGAATAGATTTTCCAGCACGATTTTGATGAAATTTGGTGGAATTTGTTTGGTGGATTTCTTTGGAAATCCACTTTAGAGTTGTCAAGTTTTAGAATTTTGGGTGCTCCAAAAGTTCTTGAGGGTGCTTAATCCATTTCCACTATTAAAAAAAAGATTCAAACACTCTCAGCTTCAATTCAATTTTTTTGAAAAAAAACAAATAACACTAAATTATGATTGTTACCTACTTAGGCAAGTACTTTAAAATGTTTACAGGATATTACATTACGACATATCTACCATAATGAGTTTGGAGAGACCTCTTGACTCAAGTACACATGCCATTGAACATTTTAACTCTCATTGTTTAAAATAACCAGCCTAGATCCATCTTAAGTTCGGATCTACCAAACGTCTAAAGGGATCAAATCTCTTTTCACTCTAAAAGAGGTTTGCATATCAAGAGATTTGATCCCTCTCGGCCCTTGGTAGATCCTGAGTTAATAAGGATCTAGATTGGTTTATTTTTGTCCTTTAAATGTGTTACATTGCACATGAATACAATGGGTCAATACCATAGTTTTTCAATATTATGGGTCATTTTTATTTTTATCGTTTTATTTTTATTTCGTTATTTTAATTTTATTTTGACCAAGCTAAAATGTTTACATTACATTAATCATTTTATTTAATTTTATTTTTATGTAATTTGAGCTTAGTCAAAATATTAGAAATTGCTTGCACGATCTCACATACTTAGAATGCTTTTAATTTTTTATTTTAATTTTGACCAAGCTTAAAATTTTAGCATTACATTAAATCTTTTATTTAATTTTATATTATTTTTATTTTTATGTAATTTGAGCTTAGTCAATAATATTAAACATTAGGCAATTACAACATTCTACCATGCTAGGCTGGAGAGGCATCTCTTGGCACAAAAAGGGAGACTATATAGTAGAGGATAACTCTCAAAGGAACTAACTACTAACAGTAATGAAGTTTCTTTCAAATTCGGGTTAATATTATTACAAACTTAATATAAAAAAGATCCATCTTAACCACCGATCTAACATGTGCCAAGAGGGATCAAATTTCTTGAGGTGCAAACTTATTTTAAAGTGCAAAAAACAATGTATATTTTTTTTATTGTTTAAATTATACATTTGAATGTTATAGAAATTAAAAAAACATGTGCATTGAGTCATTTTATGTCAATATTAATTTATATTAAAATAGTTTATTCATAACCCACATTGAATATTTTATTCTATACAACATTAAAATATTTTATTTTAACGTTTTTTTTTTATACATAGATATATATGAAGTTTAATAGCACGTATGTTTCCAAGTGAGTAACATATTATTGTGATAACTTTTGGAATCTTATGTGCATTGTTTGAAGAGTCCAACATTTCGGGTGAAAACTTCACCCATAATAATGCTTGACCAGAATATATAGAGAATAGCGGGTGAGAATTAGTTGTTAGAGATAGTAAGATTAAAGGAACCTTACATAAATGATAATTTTGACTAAAACTATCGAAAAAGAAATAACTGATTTAAAATTGAAATTAATTTATATTTTATTATAATTCAAATATTTGTAAGTTAAATTAAAATCATTGAAAATACAAATATAAAGAAATAAAAGGATTAAAATGAATCAATTAAACTTAACACTATTTTTAATAGGTCAAAATTCAAAAAAGGGGGACAAATATTAGAATTAAAAATATTATTATTATATTAATGATAGCATAGGCATAATTAGTTAATTATAATATTTAAGGCAATATTATTAACATAGGATTTAGGGTAAGGCTAAGTTAAGTATTAACTTCCCTGACAACCCACTAAGTTATCATCTTAAGAGTTGGTTGATGGTTTTTAGGGGCTTGAAGAGCTGGTTGAGGGTTTTTTTAGGGCTTGAAGAAGGTTTTGATGTTCTTTTTAGAGAGGATCTTGGACAAATGATCGGTAACCCCTTAAATGTAAGGAAGGGTTACTTTGGATAAGGGAGGGGTGCTGGGACAGTTTTTAGAATGGGGATGGAAACCAGAGAGGAAGGCTTTGTTAATTTCGACAAAGGAGTAACCATTAGATTTAAGAGTTTTGGAGAGATGGATTTTTTCTTTGGGAAAGGACTGGGAGGAGGATATTCAAATGGCTTAGGTGACAAGGATCTTGAGGATAGCAGATTTTTGAGCGGGATGGTGGTGGGCTTTAGCATGAAGGTACCTATCGGTATGAGTCTTCTTTCGATAGACTTGGTGAGTTAGGGATTCATCTCAGAGGTGCAAGACAAGGACATCTAGAAAGGGAAGCGAGTGTTTCTCTTCAAAAGGAAGGAAGTGGTTCTCTTCAAGCTCAATAGTGAATTAGATTTAGGGGGTGATATGAAGTTGATATCACATGTTAAAAAGCTTACTCACATATTTTTTTTTCTTCTAGTTATATTAGGTCATATGGATAACTAATTAAATATGCATAATATATATATATATATATGTGTGTGTGTGTGTGTGTGTGTG
>APFE030404287.1:86393-111813 GCA_000404065.3 Pinus taeda
AAATCATGTCAATCCAATTGGTTATAATCGAAAATTTACCTCTGAATGAGCAATATTCTGCTTTTACCTACATGGTCCAGAAAAAATGATGATACCATATAAAAACACACGTATAAAGTAACGTTTCCAAAGTAAATGGACTAAATTTTTATTTCCTTCCTAAAGGAATTTTTATTTTAATTTCATATCTTTAAAATATTTTAGATACGTTTCCAAAGAAAATGGACTAAATTTGTATTTCCTTCCTAAGGGAATTTTTATTTTAATATCATATCTTTAAAATATTTTAGATATAAATATTTTGGTTACATCATTACATCAGTTCACATTGTGTATCTATGATGTTTAACTACATAAAGTTTCCATCGATTCAATTTTCTTTCGCATAAATTTCATTAGTTGAGACTATATATCTCTAAGGTTTACCTAGATACATAAAGTTGCCAATAACTCTTTTTTCTTTCTTTCACGTGTTCATATGACTATGACTACTAACAAATAAACAAATAAAACATTTTTTTCAGAGCATGCTTGATATTTGAAAACGAACTTTGCTAAATTTTTTATAAAAATGTATTCTTTTTACATTGTGGTTTGCGGACACTGGGTGACCATTACATCTATAAGAAAATTTGGGCAAATCAATCCCAAAGGGAATCTTTTAATTTTTCAAAGCATGCTTGATATTTGAAAATGACCTTTGCTCAAATTTTAATTTTTCAAAGCATGCTTGATATTTGAAAATGACCTTTGCTCAAATTTTATTTTTTCAAAGCATGCTTGATATTTGAAAATGACCTATGGTTTTCTTTCAATGAAGTTGGTACGATATGAATATCTGCAATATTATTTATAAAATCTTCTTCTTTTTTTTTTTTTTTTTTTTTTTTTTTTTTTTTTTTTTTTTTTTTTTTTTTTTTTATTTATGTTGTGGTTTACAGATACTGGGTGATCGTTACATCTATGGGAAAATTTGGGCAAATCAACCCTGAAGGGAATTTTTTAAAGCCTGTCGATATTGGGTGACCCATTACATCTATGGGAAAATATGGGCAAATCAACCCCGAAGGGAACCTTTTAAAGCCCATTGATATTGGGTGACCATTACATCTATGGGAAAATCTGGGCAAATCAACCCCAAAGGAAATCCTTTAAACCCCGTCGGTCAGACTAGCAAGGCTTAACCCCAAGGGCATTTTAAAGCTCATAGGCTAGACTAGCAAGACTTTACCCCAAGGGCGTCGATGAGAATTGACATTGTGACCTCCCAATCAATGAGGCACTTAACAACGGAGACTCAACCAGAGAAACTAACCCTTGTGACTATTTATAAAAATATATATTTATAATATATTATATTCTATTATATATATAATCAAGTTGGTGTATGATTTATTGATGTATCTAAAATGGAAGTAACTACTTGTACTTTAATAAGAAATTAATCAATATTTTAAAAAGTAATTAATCATAAAGTTACATCTTTTGTATTGTATTTATAGTTATTAGAAAACTTTTTATTTATTAAGTGATAGTTTGCTTAGCATTGATTTTGAAGTTACATGTTTTGCATGGTATCTAAGTTGTTATAAAAAAATTATTTTATTAAATCATAGGTAGCTTAGCATTGATGTTAGAATTTATATTTATGTTATTGTAAAAGTTTAACATAACATGGATTTAGGCTTAGATTATCTCAATATGGAAGTCTAACAATATCATTAGATTACTATATATTATTAAGCCTAATATTGTATTTATGTTATTGTTATTGTAAAAGTCTAATATAACATCGATCTAGGCTTAGAAATTTAAAGTGGTTTTTTATATTTATGCTATTGTGGAATTCTTTAACCTAAGATAGAAGGCCAAGAAATTACTGAGGAAATTATTGGAGATAAGCATGAAAAGCACTAAAAATGGAAAGTATTAAGTAACTAATGAATCAATGAAGAACTCTTTTTGTGTTGTGCAAGCCCATTGAGGCAACATTGTAAATGATAACGAGCCCTACCTCAATAGGTCGAAACACATCATATTGTTTTAAGTGTGGATGAAGGAGAAAAGTTTTCATCCTTGCACTACTAATAACCTAAGAAAATTTTTACTCAAGTGCTTGTTGTGTAAAGAAATTGATAAATCAACTGTAATTTAAGAAAACTCTATGCTTAAATGAATTTTAAGAGAAATAATGAGTTTTGTATGATGAAAGAGAATAGCCATCATGAATCTACCCTATAATGGTTGAGTGAGAACTTCCCTCGTGGCTTTATGGTATGGCTCAGGGGTGGTTGGCTACAAAGGATAGAATAGACAGTTAAGGTTATGGTGGGTTGGAATGTGGCTCACCCTTAATCATTTGTAGGAAATATTTGATCTTGATGAGATAAGTGCTCTTGTGGACTTTAAATATATGATGTAAATCGTATTCATTGAAATGGAAATGATGATGGATAAATTATGTATATATATGTTCTTTTCTAATGAATGGACATATTAGTCTATGTAATACATGTTTATGATATGAGATGGAAAATTTGGTTGTGATGAATGGGTAATATACAAATGCTTATATGTTGATCTCAATGTTCTCTTATGATGTGTTTTCATGATTTTGAGCATGGGACTAAGAGATACTCAGTCTTGGTTATATTTAATGTTTATGGTTGTAATAGGCCTTTTTCTAGAAATATGTTATGTATGACAAGACAAGGTATAGAGCATTTTAATTACCTTTCTAATTGCTCAGGAAGACAATCAAGATATCGTGCATTTAATTGTCAACCCAGAGTTCATATGGAACTTGTGAGTTACCATGCACTACATATTCATAACACACTTTCTACTTTCATTGGTTTGGTTTACAATCATAGTATCAATGATTACTTTTGTGATCAGAATATTGAAAACTCACAAGATTTAGCAAGGTTCTACAAACTCCAAAGTCCAACCACACTTGCAATCAAATTCACACTTTCCAATAAAGTAAAGAGCACACTTGCATGAAATTAAATTCATGCTTGCATGAAAGTAAATTCGCGCTTGTAAATGACACAGGCATAAAGAAATTGCTAATCCTTTCCAAGATGATCCATGCCTCTACTGTAACCAACAAATGTAATCATCATGTTGAGCACAATTATTTAATAACATGATTTCAACCCAATCCAAAATACAAACATTTGAAAATAAATAAATTAAACTAAATTGCACAAGAAGGAATATCTGAATTACATAGCACTATGTTCTATTGGAGTGGTCCCTACCTCCATAGAATCAAGTTTTTATATTATTCTATATGAATACTCACAACATTCCTAATAGGAATTAATTGAATTAATTGAGATAATTAAAAGAAATCAATGCAAAGGGAAATTAATACATTTAATCACACACTATGAAATTCATAAAACTACAAAAAATTAAATATCAACAATGAATTATTTCATTATTGTTCAAACATTGCTCTAAGCATCCCCCCCTTATACATTGATATCATGTTGTCTTTATACATGCAAGAATAATTTATAAAAAAAATCGTTACAATAGCTAACACGATCCTTTAAATAGGCATATTTTCCTAGCCAACATTCCTTGGAGTTTTTCTTGTTTAAGAAACATTTAGTTATGATTTCTTGGATTTATTATTAAAGATGAATGTAGATCTGGTGGTCAAATCATTTCTATTGAAGTGGGAAAGTTTATAAAATAGTCGTAATAGTGAATATGGGTTTTATTTCTTTAGAAAAATGGTTATATCTCTCCAGTCATGCCCATTTTTAGAAATCTTCTCATCTGTTACTCAATTTGGCTCGTTATGCACAAAACCCATGTTTTATAATTTTCAAACTCATCTTAAATTTCCTATAAATCGCATTACAACTTAACTTCTTAAAAATTGTCAAAATTTCAGCAACGTAGTTAGAATCACAACAGTGTAGAACAATGTTGTGAAGTTACAACAACATGCAGTAGTAATATTTATAGCAACTAGAGTGTGATTGGAGTTGTGGCAAGGTGTAATAAGATTTTGACATTTGTTTTTGAGGTACAAAAAGGTATTTGATGATTGTTACCTTACTAGGATCCACTTGAATCCCTTTTGAGGAGAGGAGATGTCCTAGAAAAACTCCTTCATTCATTAGGAACAAGCATTTTCATGACTTAAGGAGAGGTTTATCTCCCCACGCATTTTCAAGACCTTGTTAAGATTGGAGATATCTTATTGAAAGTCATTTACATGGGGAGTGAAGTCATCCATACAAATTTCTACTGAATCATGTGCCATATAAAAAAAGCGTTAAGAACATCCATTTGGAAAGTGGCAAGGCTATTACATAAGCCAAATGGGAAGAATCTATAAGAAAGAAGTGCCCTAAGGACAAGTGAAATTGGTATTATCTTGATATTCAAGATTGATTTGAATATGATTATATCCACTAAACCCATTCAAGAAGGAAAATATATTTTTCCCAGCAAATGGATTAAGGAATTGGTTAACGAAGGGCAAGGGAAAATGATATTTCCTTGTGGATTTATTAAGTTCCCTTTAATCGATACAAATTTTCAATTTTCCATTCTTTTTGGGAACAATAACCATACGAGATACCCATTCACTATCTAAAAGTGGATAGATGAATCATGCATCAAGTAGTTTATGTGATTCTTCCTTGACAATGTCCTTTAACGCATGATTCGTTCGCCTTTGAGGTTGGAAAAGAGGTTTGTGCTCTTCTTTTATGTATATGTGATGGGTGCATATAGATGGATGTATACATGTTGTAGCTGCTACAAAAACCCACCAATTATTTTTACCTCTTCAAATTTCGGGGCCCCATCAATCTGTCAAAGGATTAAGCTCAAAATCTTTAAGTGTTTGTACTTGTCATAATCCTGCTTGAATTTTGTCTGAGAAAATTGTAGTCATATTTTGGAGGCCTAAAGCACATTTATTGAAAATAATAGCCACATATTATATTTGTAGTCTTACCTTTGAGACTTATCGCATTCTCCTACTCCTTATCGCATCCTAAAGTGTGAGCGGGTCAACTTGTGGCAAGTTATATAAGGGGTTCAACCCTAAACGTCATTTCATTATTCGTTTTTCCCTTCATGAGCTTCACACACTTTTCCTCCATAGAACTCTCTTCCTATCCTTGTGAATTATAATTTTTCAGCATGTCTTGACTAGGTAGGACTATTTCCTCTCGCACTTAAAATTTGTGATATGAATGCGTCTCTTAATTTATGCAATTTTGTCATTGTATGTCTTTTGGTCTTCTGCAACTATTGGTATTCTTGTAAATGGTTAATGCATATATATAAGTGTATTTCCATTTTGAATGATATATATGTGTAACCTTGAACTAAACCCTTTTTATACCTAACCATTTTTCCAAACTCTTCATTCACGTGTGAATCTATACTATGATTTTCCTAAGTCTTAATTCACCAATGTCTCAACCCCATTACACTCGTGCAAAGAAAATCTTCAACATTCATGTCTATCATTGTTAACTTCAAATGCGCTTGATACACTTACTGGACTTCTTTGTATCGCATCAGAATAATTTAGATTTATAACCTTATACCCTTTCCACTGAGAAGAATCAGTGTGCTGACATTGAACCCCTCACTTTGGCTTGTCGCACCCACATAATGTAAGAGCATAGCCTTAAGACCCTACCTCTACTGAATCCAACTGCACTAAAACCTTGAGTCTCTATTCGCATTTTTTGTGCTCACGCATCATATTGACATAGCCAAATCCTCTATTGTTGTGAATCCTAACTGTGATTCATACATGCTTCTAACCTTTGGTGAGCACCCTAGTGCATATTAGTCTCTTAGCCCAGTTCCTTATAGCACTATGAATCTTGATTGTGCCAAGTTACAAACCTTGTCTCTGTCCAATGCGACTGTGCCTAGTGAACTGTGTTTTTATAGTGAAAATACAGAAATAAAATAGAAGGTAGATTAGATATTTTTGGACTAACTTCTTCTCTCTACTATGAATGAATTTGAATTTCCAGGGATAGTAGATCTTCCATATATTAGTGTATCTTCATCTATGAAAAGAATGCCTCCATTGACAAGAAA
Source organism: Pinus taeda (assembly GCA_000404065.3). Classification (NCBI taxonomy): domain Eukaryota; kingdom Viridiplantae; phylum Streptophyta; class Pinopsida; order Pinales; family Pinaceae; genus Pinus; species Pinus taeda. Next base: position 92,493 of record APFE030404287.1, read on the forward strand.
ATGGCTTGTAAGGGAAACAACAAAAAGTAGCATTGAAGGAGTGGTAGACAGTGTTAAGCCCAAGATGTCAATCCTCAAAGACATAAATTGCTTCATTGAAAAGTCAATATCCATATTATGGCCTACAATATTCAAGGAATTCATCATAAAATAGATTCTAGAGAATGATGAAGACAAAGATGTTTACATCAACATCAAGAATTCCATATTTCATAAAGTTGGTGCCCATTATCTCTTGTTTCCTTATTTTGAAATGATAAAGTGGATTCTATGCAAATCGACCATGAGAACATGATAGTCTGAAGCTCAAAAGGCTTACTCTTGGCTTTACATCAAGCACATGACATTCATATGTATTACAATATTCCCAAACCATAGGAATACCTAAATTCCAAATGGTATCTTAGTTTCGAGAATTCAACTAAGGAAATCCTCAAGCCTTGGTGGAAAGAGCCAATTAAATTACAACAAATTCTTCATGGTATATATAAGACCAAGATTTTGAGGAAAGTGTATAAGAACATGATGGCTATTTCTTTTAGGATTTATGGGTGATAAAACCTTGAATTATTCAAAGAGAAATGGACTTACATGGTGTACCGTTGTGCCACCAAAGGGATTATCTTCAATTTGTCAGATATTATAGCCATTTCATTGCAAATGTGTTGCACAAGCAAATAACACAACAAAGGGTGCCATCAACTAGAATTTTATATGTCTTCTTATTTTCTAGATGGAATATGCACAGAGAATGAGTTCCTTGGAATGGAGTGGAAATGGGGTTTTGATAAAAACACATTGCCAGTACACATATATTGTAAAGTACTCCAGGAAACAAACTATAGAGGTCTATATGATAAGATCAATTAATTATTCATTTTAGCATTGTACCATATTCTATTTGGTATTGAAGCACAATTTATGTCAAACAAATAAAGGGAATCTCTATTATACATTGCAAATTGATTCACACCTCTCATTGGGACTTTTATCAAGGCCTTTAGTGCATACAAAAGCCCTCATATTTTGCCTTTATTTATAACCAACAAGATAATGATATGAGAGGTTGGCTACCATCTAGCCATAGGGTTATCTGGATCATTGTATAAGGAAAATAAATTACCATGGTTGATCATCCCACTATACATTGGATCATACAACTTAAAGAACTTAAAAGAGGAAGAAGAAAAAATGAAAGAACTTGAGCTCCATAGATTCGGTGAAATGGATATCATCATATGATCCTAGAGGCATAGCTATCCATCATTATGTAAAACTCGGATATATTTAGATGTGTGCCTTAGCTTCTTTGGAAGAGGAAGATAAATTCAAGAATTATTACAAAAGCCAAAGTGATTGAAGCGGGAAAAGAAGTAGGCCCATCCAAGGTAACAAGTGTCCTAGATGATCAAGAAGGAGGAGGCCAAGAGGAAATGGATATTCAAGAAAAAGCTAAATTGAAGAGGAAGAAAGTGCAAGAAGAAAAAATAGGAAGGAATAGGAAGCTCAAATCTATCACAGATGCAAAGAAAATAGTGGAAGAAGAGAATATGAGAAAAGAGCAAGAGGAGGCACAAATGAAACAAGAAGAAGAAGATGTAAGTCAAAGAGAGGATCAAGAAAAACAAAAACAATAGGAAATGAAAAAGAGTAAAGAAGGATCAAAAAATAAAAATTATGAAGAATCTTTAAAGAAGCAGCAGCAAGAGGAGGAGCGGAAGAGAAAACAACTTGAAGAAGAGGAGAGAAAGAAAAGAGAGAGGAAGAAATGGTAAAGAGATTAGAAGAAGAGTTAATTTCAAAAAATCTAGTTGACAAACAAGCATGGGAGATCAAATCAAAAAATGTGGAAGTGGAACCAATAGTAGCCACCTTGAACATTTTGCCTTCAACTCTTGTCACAAGAGGACATCTCCCACTTAGTGAGATGGGTATCATGACGCTAGGAGAAGAAAGGATATTGGACATTTCCAAATTCACTTGTTCAAGCCTAAGATCACTCAAGACAGAAGGAAAAACTTTCCTAGTGAACCAGATCATCCTATCTCCATCAATCTAGAAATGGATATCGTTATAGACACATGAACTGACCCAAAAGTAATAATTTCAGCGAGTACGACCTTCATAGTAGCCACCAAGAAGAATATTGATTATCTATCTCTAGAAATTAAAAAATTGAGGAAAGAGTTGGCTAATGAATGACAACAAAATTAACAACTCATAGAGAATCAAAGTGTGTCCACTATAGGATCCAACAGGGAAGGTTTGCAATCAGCTATCCTTGAAAAGATAAAGGAATTAGAGGAAATGATGAAGAGGGTGTAGGAATAAATGATAATATTTTATAAAGTAATGGTACCTATACTTGAGATACAAAAGGAGTTGCAAGAAAAGGGGAGAATATTGAAACTTGATCACATGACTATATATTTAATTCAAGAATGGAGTACCAAATACTCAAATGCACTAGCATAATTGACTATGAAGGGAAGGGTAGAAGTCGAGATAGATAGAGTGAAATGAAAATTATTTTGTTATCCCATGACTAGCTAAGCATCATCCTATCTGAAGTTGCATAATGGATTAGAGACCCTGGTCTCAGTACACAAGATACCTTCCGGTGGTGTACCTGAAGAAGTGAATCCGAGAGAAGAAATCAAGTGAGAGCTATGAGAATAAATGGATTCCATAAAGCATGCTACTAATCAAGAAGACTTTAAATTAACCAAGGAAACCATTCTTCAATTTGTTGGAGAGCATGTCAAGTTGCATACCAAATTGACAATGCTTTGGAACAAGCTACAAGTGGATTCAAAGATAGTCTTTCCAGATACTTCAGAGTAAATAATAAGATATGAATGAGAGCTAGCATAGAAGGTGAAGGAAATAGTAGTTGAGTACAAGGTATTGTATGAGTATGTCATTAAATATATCCATATCGAAGTGCCAGAGCTACTCATTGCACAAATTCTCACAAGAATGTTTTATTTTCTCATAATTTTGGTTATAATTTTGTAAATGATAACTTTTGTAATTAGAAAATGAAAAGAAACATAGAAGAAAAATGTCACATAGAAGTTAAAGAGTCATAAGGGAGGTCAAAGGTCACATCATTTCTTGTAAGTAGACCCTCATGGCCAAAAGAAAATGACTTTTTTGTAATTGCCCCCTTCCACATTTACCCAAATTCACACGCCTTCCAGGGTAAACAAGAGACGAAGAGTTACTATGACATGACCTATCCTCCAACCTCCAATCATGGAAGTGGGGCCAACAAACATAAAACTCACAACATTGCTCATGTATACAGGACACTCAGGGGCCAAAGTACCACCCCAGGTGACCAAACCCTGAGTTGGGGCTCTTTCTCACTACCCTAAACCCACAACCGCATGCATGACAAGGCCTGGGTGTAGTTATAGGCCTCCAACCACGTGCACAACACTTCTTGAGTGTGGTTATAGCCCAAAATCTCTAATTCATAGGGTGTGGTCTCGAGATCTAAGCCACATTTCCAAGCCAGCCTCTAGACAGCTACCCAAAACTGCTTGTAACTTATGAAAATGATAAATAACATAATTACAAAGATTTTCATACAAAAATTGAACAATAACTAACCCAGGACATGCCTATTCCATAATAGAAATGTCGTCAAACACATGGAAAACATGTATGCTACAAGTCATGAATGCATATATGATCATATTAGGTTGAGATTCATCTAGGAATCATCAAGAAGGCTCTATTACCTCTCCACATAGTTACAAGAACACTTATCAGTCCATACAATCACTAACCATCAATATCTAAACAATTCATGGCAAGAGCCATAGATGGTGCACATCATATATCATGCTTTTAACTAGCATATAACCAGAATATTAACCATGACAGAATAGCCATCAAAGAAACATAATAACAAGTACAATTGTTGATCATTCATAATAGAGAAATATCTCTTATTAACATATGCAAAAGCTAACCAAGTCGGGGACTTCCACATACCACCCAACCATAGATTGAGTTGAACCAAATCTTGATTTCAAGAAATCACCCCTGTGCCATATTCCAATCATGAATGAGGTATCTCATGGGATAAACCAAGACATAAAAAGTTAAGGGAATACATAGGTTAAACCACCTCCACCCTCAACTACCGCGATCTCGCCAAAATCTGTCAAGATATCACAAAACCAAAACAAGCTTGGATGCCTCAGAACTCTTTCACTATCCCTTGAGGAATTTTCCTATCTTCACCCACTTGTCGACGACTTCCTAGAGAAAACCATCTGCACCCCCAACCCTTGGGAATTTTTTAGAGACCACCTCACCTAGATCCAAAACCTTCCAGCAATATAAAGCTCAACTAGAAATGAATCCCATCACATCATGGCTATCTAGGAAATGGCAAGGAAAGGCTGAAGCCACTGTCAAACTTGGAAAACACCATGCTAATGACATCAAATGAACCAAATGAACAAATGCATGTACCATGCATTCACACCTCATCTAGGAAATCATAGATGAAACTTGTTACCTACAGAATCCTCCTGCTGAAATTGTTGATCCAACTTCTCCTTTCTTTCCTTTCTTGATTTCTTTCTCCTCTTGGTTCTCCTCTCTCTCTAAAACTAATTTCAAATCCAAACAAACAAAAAGTTGTGTGTTATGTGGAATCTACGACTGCAGATAGAAGTATCTTCCCTAGGCCTTGTGGAATGACATAGAACAAAAGAGAGACAAAGGCACTATTCTTTTCCTTAAAGTAAATATATAATGGGATGTATCCTACCTAGAACCCTTGGCTTGAATGCTCCAACCGCTATTATTAGAACCTGCACATTTAGATAACACAATCCAATGATCCACAAAATCTATGTAACATCATCTAATCACTTTATTGAATAGATCAAGATATAACTAGAATATATGAAACCATAACATCATATATAGGAAAAACAACTCTTTCCATTAATAGAAATGGAGTGAGTTACAAAATCCAACCCCTAGCTTTTGGATGGCCATAAATATATAGAAAGGGAGGGTAAATTGGGAGTTCTTATCCATTTACCTTTCTAGGGCTTTAGATCCACTCTTGATGGGAGGATAGGATCAAAGGATAGGGGATGAAAACTCCAAGGTAGGATAGGATAGGTTTGAGACTTTTATCTAAGGTAAATGGTTACAATAGATCCTAGAAGTTTCTGGAAGAAGAGGCTTTGGGATTCTCTCGTGCTTTCCTGAATTTCTAGAACCAACGCAGGGGCATAGTGGAGCAACCTATAGGTGATCAACACAGCCCATAGTGGAGCAACCTGGTTTTCAACGCTATCCAGTAGGAGGCCAGGGAGCATTGGTCCTTAAATTGACTAAAACGAGTTTCTTTTAGGAAGAAACTTAGGGATAAGAATGAGTCATGCTTAGGGCTTTGTGCTATAATGATGAGAAGGAGGTCAAAGGGTTTTGATTGATCCTGTTAAAGTCTTATTGACTAGATGTGACAAAATGGCCTATAATATATCTCCCCCTAAAGTGAAAAGTTAGAAATGATAGGTGATGACTGAAGTGCTTTACCTTGTGACAAGTCAAGATCAAGAACAACCAACGAGATCATTATCTATGACAATACATTTACATCATGATATCTTTGTTGAGGGATGCATACCCATAATCAGCACATAAGCTAACATTACATGTAAAATTATCAAAAGATACATCCATGGATGACTGATGGTGGACCCATGACTAGATGAATTCATGTATGATCATGGCCATCATGCATTGCATTCTTGTATTATTCCTGAAATCATGACCCAGATGGATGAAACTAGATTTGGGGTCTTCTATCATGTTCACACGGCCAACCAATGTACGAGTCTAACCATGTGAATTAATGAGATGGAGTCATTCATGGTAGACACCATCTGGTTACTGGCCAATGATGTAATCTGTTAATAGATGTGAGAGAAACAACTAATGATGTTAATGGCTCTCAAGGTACTCTAGTACAATTCGTAATGTGTTAATAAATGAGTTGATGTTGAACACCAGACAGAATATTTCTATCAAAGGCCAATGATATAAACATGTCGCAAAGATTGAGGAAAATTTTCATTGATGTATGTAAGCACCAAGGTACTATGTGTTGTTTCTAACTCATCTTCCTAGATAATGAGATAATGTTGACACAAAGTGACCCATTGCAGGAGGGCCTTGATGTATCCCCCATCAACGACACAAAATAGGTATGATTATTTGAGACAGAATGATTAGAAAAATGTTGATATGAAACTGTATCAGGAAAGGCAAACATGGAATGAAGGCTTGAGAGTATTATAGAAGATATTAACTGAATTGATTCTCTTGAACATAGTGGTGACACTGAAATGAGTTGGCAGCATTGACCCAAAACCAAAAGCGAAGGCTCTGAAATGGTATGATAAACCAAAAGGCAAGAATATTACCCAACCTAACAGCCACATAGATGAACTATAAGAGTGTCGTGTTCAAGAGTTATTCACTACCATTAGAAAAATGGAGTACCCTATCTTCCCAATTTTCCCAACCATACTGGTTAGTACCTCTTTATTTTTTAACAAGCTTGAGGATGATAAAACATGATTGTTCTATAAGTTCATCCTTCAGATGAATCCATCTAAGAATATTTAACAAACCTAGAGAAGAAGTGGTTTGGTCTCGTCATGGATGATGAGTCCATCGTTGTTTGATGTTTTTAACGAGTCCAACGAAGGTAAACCTCGACATATTTTTCATGTTTAGAGATTCTGAAAAAGAGGTGGAAAAGAAAACTCCAGATGTTCATTTTCATAAATAGTCCCTTAGGTCCAAAAAGGTAGAAAATAATGCCCAAGAGAACCTCTTAGACATGTTCAGCTAAGGTATTCATTTTTCATAGTTAGTTTATCTCAGTCCAGAAAAGTGTTAAACTTATACTGAGTAGATGTCTTTTCATTTACTTTTATGAGTTCAAAAAGACAAGTGATCGAAAATATTTTCATATTTTGGGAGTCTAAAAAGGGTTAAAAGAGGACTCAAGGGGGTTCCCTTTTTGTATTTTTACGAAGTCTGAAAAAGAGATAAAAATATACTCCTTGGTAAAAAAAAAATTGTTCAAAACATGGCAACATCTGTTAAACAATTTTTGACCTACTCAAAACATCGCAAAAGGATTAAACATACCTGTTTCATGGTAAAAATAGGTTTTTACTAATCCAAAACATTAAATGTGAATAAAATAATGGAATAAACAACCATAAATATCCAAAATTACTATTCATATTTACCATTTCACATTTACCTTCAACAGTGAGAGTTTTGAGTAGTTTTTTCCCTCGATTTTCTGGAGTTGTTTACGCTCAATCTGATGGATTGTTTCAGGTGCCATCACTTCTTGATAGGAGCTCATACCTTTCTCTTTCAATTCATGGTTCCATTTATGATTTAATTCAATTTTTGTTGGGTGTGAAGCCTGATTATCTTCTTTATTTAGAGGTATCGCCACATTGGACCCTAGTTTGTAATGAGGTGGCAATACCACCCATAAAATGTATGTTGCAAGGGGAGTCTAGGGGAGGGTGGCTACGATCTTTGGGAATCCCCCCAGTGGGGGATTGGGTGCAGCGCCCCCGAAGCTAAAAATAGATGTAAAATTGCCTTGTAAAATGTTGTAATTTCGTAGTCAATCTGGGTCGTTCATTAGGCGACGATCTGATGGTAGAAGCTATGTTTAATTTAGGGTTTTCTTTCCCTAAAAGGCAACCCCTCGGTATATATGAGGGAATTGTATTGCGTCTATGTATATCTATATTCTGAGGGAGAAAGTGAGAGGAGATTGTGTGAGAGAAAAGAGGGAATTACAACAGATTTGTTGTAGGTTTTATCTCTTCGGTTTGATGGATAATATAAAAGGAAGGACTATCTATTTCTCCGTGGACGTAGCCCAAATTGGGTGAACCATGTATATCTGTGTCTCTCTTGTTTTATGTGTTTTATGTGTTTATGTTTCTACAATATATTTTATGTGTTTCATTGCTCCATAATATATAATTCTCTAACATTTTTAGGTATTTTTTAAGGCCCTGGGGTTCTAAAAATTCTCCCCAGGACCAACGCAGGCCCAAGGAGTCGAAAACTATGTTGCACCTAAGTCAGTATACACTGCAAGTAGGGGTGCAACACTTTTTATCCTTCCTTGGGGGTGCGTTGGGTGCAAATTCCAAATTTGTTTTCCAATTTCCCCTCAACTTTTCTGAGTTTTGTTGCATGGAAAATATCCTAATGAGTCTCCCTTTGATGTTTTAGGTCTTCATTAGCATAAAATGGCTTTCATTTGGAGAGAAAGAGAACATGAACAAGAGGATTTAAATGCAGCTAATGGTCCTGCTACCATCCAGACACTAAAGAATTGTGGATTTTTGAAATTATTTTGGCTTTCTAGTATGAGGCAACAAATGGAGCTACTAGAATATCTTGTTCATGCATGGGATGTGCAAGCACAGGAATTTTAGTTTGGAGAACATCTTCTCAAGATCACAGTAGATGACATATATTTTTTTACTGGTTTATCTAGGAGAGGTGCTCCTATATCTCTTCTAGGTGGGAGAAGGAGTGGAGAAATAGTGAAAGACTATATCATTAATTACTACGGACCTCAATCCAAACCAACTAGAGATGGAAAGATAAGTATAAAATATGTAACGGTTTTCCCTTAAGAACAATCTTGTTCATTATTTCCAGATTGGCAGGTAGCTTGACACTACATATGGCCAGCAGATCATACATGCAATATGGTGTGGGGTGCTTAGAGACAATTGTCTTCAACTGGAGTGAGGGGGTATTGGTAAATATGAAAGAACAACTTACTAAAGAAAGAGAGGGAAACTTGAAAAACATTGGTTAATGTTCTATCTTAGTCTCTTTTTCCCTATAACTGATTCCACTACTTCAGCCTCAACAGATTCTGCTTCAGCCCGTTGATCCGAGGGTACCACAGATGAGGAGGTGGATTGATCATATATCCTGACATGCAAATCCATTGGTGATTAGCTTCTCACTAGCCTTCTTTGGGTGGTTGTGTAGATGTGTTAATTATGGTCAATGATTATCCGTACACAAGAATGGATTTTCGCAATGACCTTGAGATCGTGCTTCCTGAGGGAGTACAATGGGATGCTATAGGTAAGATATTTTGACCATTTGAATTTTTTTATGTTTTACAATTTTTTTTGTGTGTTTTTTGATGTTTCCAAGACTTAAACTATTGATTTGTCATGTAGATATTGGGCCTATTGAACTAATAGGTTCTTCATACCTCCATCATGCAGGAAAATGGCCACAAGCAATAGTATACTAGCATAGGTTGCTATATTAGGATGGGATGTGCTACGAGATATAAATGTAGTCAAGATCCTAACTGAGGTGGAGCGCCACATGGAGAAGTTGACTCATGGGATAGATGAGACTGCAATTGACCAAGTTTTGTTGCGACTTTAGAAACACACCATTGGAGTGCCTAGCCATATTGGTCGGCTATTATGTAAGATAGTTCATGCAGTAGTTTGTTATCATGAGCACACTGATTAGTCTACTTAGATATTTACATGTATTTTTGTATATGGGCCATGTGGCCATCTGTGTCTTGGGCACAAATTTTCTAAAACCAAAATTTATATATATATATACTGTTTCCATCTTCCTATTGCAGTTTCAATGATGTGATGTGTATTGAAATTCATTTACATTTGTTACAAATGTCTATCTAAAACAAAATTAGCAAGTGCATATGTCAATGTATTCATATTTCTAGAAATTTGTTCATATTGTATGAAATCGAAATGTCTTTCTAGAAGTAAAACCCTTAAAACATATGCAAGATGGTAGGACTTCTAGCTGAATAAATATTAGCAAGTTGTAGTACCATGAGTTGTGAGTCAAGTCTCAGGATTAAACAACAGATACCATGTGAAATAGCATCAAATAGTAGCTTAACCACTACGTTATACTCAATGATATTGTCAGTAGAGAAACCAATACAAATCCTTTTCAAACTTACTAACTCGCCACTTGGAGCAAAGATAGCCCACATTACGTAGGATAGGTTCTGAGTATTACAAATAGAAACATCAACATAACCAAAATAAGGTTCAAGGGATGTCGACATATGCAAACCAAATGTAAAAGGAATCAACATAAACCTTAGGAAACTCTAAAGATACACACTCAACACACCTATAGACATTGTGTACACAATGTTACTATGCATGAGATTAAGCATAATATTTTTTATGGTATAACCCATTCCTAGGCTGTGCTAGTGGAATCCCATTGAAATTTACTAACTCATAGGCCCATTTTTCAAGGACTCTCTTGAAAATATATGGGCCTAACCACATAGGTTGGAGATTTCCTGAGCATAACTTATTAGATTCTTGGTCATATAAAAGAACAAGATATCCTTCTAAGAATATGTGAGGTTTGACACTTTTGTCGTATTGCACCTTAATACTTATTTTATGAGCTTCATTAGCTATAGTAGCATCACATTATGTCTCATATAATTGGGTCAAACGTAAAATACGTTCCTCTTCTATAGAAGTGGAAGGAAGAAGTTTGACATCTAGTTTCAGCAATCGAATCTCACATTCAATTGGAAGGATTTCTTCCAGACCATAAACCAACTGAAAGGGTGTAAATCTGGTAACAGTCCTTACCGAGTTTTGGTATGCCCACAAGCCAACATAAAGGAGAAAATTTCATTCTGGTTTATGGACCCCTACCATACGTTGAAGCATAGTTTTAAGAACTTTATTGATAGCCTCAACTTGTTCATTAACCTGAGGATAGTAGGAAGTGGATATTTCATGGGAAATTCCCAGCTTAGCAATTAGTTCGATCATCATATGATTCCGAAATGTTTTATGTTATTTGTAGCTATGTCTTGCAGCACACCAAATCGTGCGATGACCTGATTGAAAAAGAAGTATGCAGTCGTTTCGCCAATGTTGTTAAATGTAGGCATCGCCTTGACCCACTTAGTAAAATAATCTACTGCAATAATGATATAGACATGCCCCTCTACTGAGTGAGGGTTACATTTCATGAATTCGATACACCATTTCACAAATGGTCTGATGGTGATAATAGGATGCAATGGAGTGAGCGGAGCATGGGTCTTACGATCATAAATTCGGTACAAATGCCACATATGGAAAGTGAGAATACCGTATTGAAAAATGGTAATCCAAAAGTAACTATCCCATATGATCTTTTACATGGTAGTGTAGCCAGATAAATGACCACCACATGCCACTAAGTGGCATTCATTCAAGACTTTATCAGCCTCCTCATGCTTGAGGCACCTTCGTAAAATAGTATCAATATCACGTTTATAAAGAGTGTCACCAATGATTATGTATTTATTGGCTTGTTATCGAATACGTTGTTACTCGGAGTGAGAGCTATCAGAAAGGAAATTCTGGGTCTGGAAATAAATCATAATTTTCCTATACCACAGGTCAAATGACAAAATTGGAAACAATGACTCATCATGGATAGAATCATCAAATGTCGATTTAGAATCAAGGGAAGGAAGATCGCATATAAGCTCAGTGAAAACTAAGGATTTCTTTGACTTGGATTTGATGAATTCCAAGTCAAAATATTACAGAATAATGATCCATTTAGAGTATTTCCTGCCAACAATTAATGTGAAAAAATGTATGTCATAGGGTTTCAATCTGAAACTTTCATAGTTTTCAGGAGCAAAATGTAATGGCAGAACCTTTGAATGGCTTGAATGGTCACCAAAGGAAAATTTTCTACGTGGGCATATCTGCTCCCGGTATCATTGAGATTCTAACTCATATAATAAATGGGGTGTTATGTCCCTACATCGTCTTCTTGGACCAATACCATTGCTATAGTAGAAATGGTAGTAGAAAGATACAGGAAATAGTCATGTTGTTAATCATGGGGATATAATAGATATCCTCGAATTAGAACATCCTTCAAGGCATTGAACACTTTTTGATCCGTGTTATCCCAATGGAAGGGGACCCCTGTTTTAAGTAGGTGAGTAAATCCTTTGGTCAACTCAGTGTAATTAGGGATGAAAAGTCACATGAAGTTAGCTTTCCCTTGAAATCCTTGTAACTGAACAAGTGAATAAGGCGTGGTCAAGTCAATGATTTCCTACACTCGCTTATGATCAATATGAATTCCATGTTTTGAAACAATGAAACCAAGAAGCTGACCAAAACTAACATAGAACACACACTTGTGTGAATTCAGTTGGATATTATAGTATCTACACCTTAGGAAAATGTCCCTGAGATGCATCAGGTAATTAGTTCGATACTTGGAATGAGTAGGGAGATCATCCAAATGAGGTTGCACAATATGTTTGATATCATGAAAAGTGTAATCCATTGCCAGTTGAAATGTGGCCCTATAATTATTTAAACCAAATGGGAGTTTTTGGTAAGAGAATGTACCCAAGGGATAAATAAATGAAGTCTTAGGTTGATCCACTAGGAGAAAGTTGATTTGATTATATGTGGAGAAACTATCCATCAACGAATAGATTTTGCAACCAGCGCAGTCATCAACAATCTGGTTGATGAATGGGTTTCGAGTAATTGTCCTATGGACAATAATGATTCATGTCCTAATAATCGATGCATACACGGATTATCCCCTGCTTCTTCATGACAGGGAAAATATTCATTACCCAATCAGTGAGAGGAATAGGGTAGATGAAACTAGCGCAATGGATTTTTTCAACTTCACTCTTTATCTCAGTAGCCTTCTTTGGATGGACCGAATGGAAGCTTTGTCAGACTGGTTTAGCATCAAGTTATGTTTTAATCTCATGCACTACAATATTTGGTTCAATAACTAGCATTTCTTCATAATTCCAAGAAAAGACATCACGAAATTCCTGAAAAGGGGATTTATAAGTCTCGATCTCATATGGAGAGCAAGATGCACCAATGTGTAGATTTTTGACAATACCCAGTTTAATAGAGATATCAAGTGGTATCATCTCTTTGATACTTGAGAGATTATTCTTGAAATTGACTTCATGGATAGAAACAAAAATCGTAAAATATTCGATGAAATTGGGTAAATACACATCACTAAGATTATCCTCAATGGAATCTGGTAAGGAGGAACAATGGTGATGTTCATCCCACAGCACATCATCTGGCATCATGGACTCCATTATTCTCTAATTGGTAGAGAATACACAAGAGAATGGATTAGAAGACATGTCATAATCCAATGATTGATTAAACCAATTGATTGAAAAATGGCATGAGTCATACAATTCAAATAGATAGCTTCATATTTTAGTTCAATAGGGCTAAGCAACATTCGATCACCAAAACTATGGATGCTAGTTTCATCTGGCACGATCCATGGATTGGCCTAGAAATTAGAAGATTATATCATATTGATATAAGAAACCAAATATGAGTTGCTGGGAAGAGGAGGAGGAGGAAGTGAAAAGGTTCCGATGAGTGAAAAATCCTTCAATAATCCAATCTCAACATGCTGATAGGAATCTAGAGTTTCCCGTGACAAGTGGGACACTTCGAGTAACATGAGAATTGGAGGAAAAAAAGGTGAGTTGGTAAATGGCCACAATCTTGCCCTTATGAAGAAAGTCGATCATATGGAAATAAGTCAAAATGATTGTGGCCATGGCATAAACCCATGTACAACCCAATAGAATAATATAATCAAGAGGTTCATCAATAACTTCCACTTCTATGGATATAGTTTTTCCCCCTTAATTCTACTTGTAAGGAATTCAAAATACCACAAGGCTTATATGTTCTCTCATCAAAATCCTTCAAGGTGGTAAGTGACTAACTCAGTTGGGGTGAACCAATCGCTTTCCAATAAGACAAACATAATGTAGGTCGAGGCTCCCTCGTCCACAATAGAGTGATGAATGTTATTACCACAGACAATGACCTGAATGATAAAAGTCAATTGGGTTAGAAGGTGAGGAGTAAATTTTTCATGACTGAAAATAAATAGATTGGAATCAAATGGATCCACATGTCCAATAGTTGAAAGAAAAAACATTTCTATGGGCAAGGAATTTTTGCAACACCTCGAGGGTCGAAATAGCTGATGGAGACTGAGCCAAGTCTTCAACTACAGTATAATTTTGAGCATCCCTGGTGCAATTGTTTAAAGAGGATTTATGAACAACGCTCTTTGGAGGCTTCATATTCAACCCCATGGAAATTATGGGCTGAGGAGGATTGGATGGATGTGATGTTGAACTGGCAGGTTGATCAATAGCCTGGCCATTCGGGAGATTCACATTACCATAGTCCTTATTAAGAGTAGCCACAATAATATCATATTTATGCTTAGCAGAGGAGAGAATTAAAACCATGTTAGAGGAAGATGGGTCCCTAGCAACCATATGGGTCTCCTGATTTGGAAATGGGTCGGCCCACACAGCACGAGAAGTGGAAGATTTCAAGAACTAATTCACTTCAGTGTGGTGAGGACAATCATGACTAAAGTGCGCCTTGTTGCAGATCAAGCATGGTTAGTGAGGCTTTTGATTTCTCATCAGATGACTGATTTGTTTATTCATCCTACGGTGAAGAATCTTTATTCTTTTTACCTTTTCCTTTCTTATTTCTTCCTAATAGTTTTTGTTGATATTTTCCTTTTTCAAATGAAACAACATTTATCTCGAAAGAAGAAGTCGCGGGAGGATTGGATGAAGAGTTTTGGCCAGAAACAGTGAGATAGTTACCAGATTTCTTATTGGTTGCAAACTGGCAGAACTAATGATGACATTAGCAGCATGAGATTCTTTATTAGGAGTGGAAGGAACAAACTTTGAAGGTCTCAAAGCATCTAGTATCTTTTCATAGTGCGTTCCAGATTGGGTATAGATGATGTCCAAATACTAAGCATGAGAAATTACTTTCTCTTTAGTCATGACTACACCTTTATATACATCCTTTGTGATAGATGGAAACACGGATTCAATAAACCATTCCGCTAGAAATTGATCTGGAACATAGGTCCTAACCAATTGGTGACAACGTCACCACTCATGAATGTGATATGAAATGTGAGTCGCCTTAGTTTGTTTGAAGTTGATCAAAAGTTCTATTCTAGTTTCATATTAGATGGGTAACTTGAAATTCCTAAGGAAGGTGATAGCCAACGAACTAAAATCGTGAAAGGAAGCTCTAGGTAACTCGATGTACCATTTAACTGTAGTACCTGTAAAAGTACATTGCAAAATATGGAATCATATGGAATCATCATTAAGGGATTTCAAAGAACACCACAAATTATATCTCATGACATGGGACAATGGGTCTTCCCTAGGATTCCCATTGAATTTTGGGATATCGGATGGAAATTTGGTGGGAATTATCGACCACCAAGGCATATGAGCAATGGGGTCATTGCTAAGCCAAGTCAAACCTAGAGATTTGAGAGTTTCCACAAAGCCTAATTGTCAGTTAAATTTTGGTGGAGGATAGCCTAGATAAGAAGGAATAGCCTGAGAAATAGGTACTTGCGTTCCCGGATAAGGAGGGTTCCGATAAAGAGGCACCTAGGCACCATAATAAGGAGGACTATGATAACCAGATATATGTATAACCTTGCTCACTAGCACCAGGATAACCTTGCAAACGTTGGAATGGTTGAGTTTGGCTATGTTTGCCTTGAAAAGGTACTTGAGGAATACCTTGAAAAGGTCTATATATTTTCCTTGTGGGATTTTGCATCATCCTAACATAAGGTGGGTTCAATTCGGATTGTGCCATCCTATACACATTTTGTCCTATCAGAATTTGAGTAGTACCTTGCCCAAGTGGTTGAGAATGTAATGTACCTTGTTAAGGTTGGGTAAATGGAACCTAAGGGGTATCAGATACCGATGGAATAGGTTGAGATGCATTGACAACCCATGAGGTTTGACTTACATTGTTTTAACTTGTTGAGGTATAGATGGATGGGTAGGAATTTGAGATGAAGATGGCACAACTTGAGGATTCAACAATCGGTCCTAATATGAACCAGGTTGGATGGGAAAAGTAGGTTTCCAAACACTGGTATCCATTCCATGATAAGGAGGATTATAACCAACTTGATATATACCAATAATAGGTTTCCCCTTGCCATAAGAGGAGGGGATGATGGAGGCAACTACGATCCAAATGGAGGTACCCAACATAAGAAGAGTTAGGCTTTTTCAGGTGACCTTGCCCACTAACATAAGGGCCAGCATGTTTTTCATTCATAGGTGCAGGCAGAGGAGAAGGAGTGGGTTGTATAGCATTCATAAGAGAAGTACCAGATGTAATTCCCAAAGTGGATGACATGGGAGAGGTCCAAGGAATGGAGGTTGCACCAGAGAAGGTACCAGATAAAGATTGATAGTCAGGTGGGGCGGACGGGCCACCATATAGTTTTTTCTTTGGTGATGTTGCAAACATGGATGAGTAAGAAACATTTGATGTCTCAACCATGGTGGTGGACATGGGTTGGGAGATCGAAACTGTAACAACCCCTGGTTAAAATTTCATGTCGTAAAAGTTAATAAAGACAAAATAAGACCACGATTAAGGGACACATGTTCCAAGTTGAATGGTAAGAAAAATGCTCTAGTGGGTGTTCATTTTAGTTATTATGGCTAAGGAAATTGGAAAAGGCAATGGAAAATGATTTGGAAAGGAAATGGCATTTTTGGCACATTTATTTATGAAAATAATGGAAATTAGGAGAAAAGGAAGGTTAAAGGCCACAGGTTACATGTGAGGAGGAAATTGAAGGAAAATGAAGAAAATAGAGGCCTCATTGATAAAAAGGATTATGAGGATTAGTTCATGGAAACCCAACTCTGCGGGAAGGTATCTATACTCCTCTGGCCATACAAGCAGCAAGCGAAGATGACCAAGAATTGGTATCCCTTCCTTAGTGCCTTTGTCATGTATATTTGGTTGGGTGTCATCCTAAACTTTGTGGGCTTCTTTACCCAGTGCTTCAAGATGTCTCTTGTGTTTGTGCTGCTATTGGGAGTGTAGAATGGTTTAGCCATCCTGCTCACTAGCAATGGAAAATAACATATCTCCTGATAATCCTCTATCCTAAAGGAAGCAAGCCTTGCTCCACTGGCACTCAATATTTCATCTATCTTTTCCAAAAATGTAGAGGGTGAAAATTATTTCTTCTCATCAACCCCTCTATATGATTCATTAAATCATGAGGATGCTGATGAACAAATAAATTTTTTTGATCATGGTTGTTGTGATCTCTTTTCTCCTTCCTTTGATCACGATTTTGATTCATTCAATGTCGATCTTTCTAAGACACATGTCTTTGATGATCTACCTGTTGATGAAGTGGAAACCCCACAAGTTGTCAAGGGACTTCAGCCTAAGTTGATGGTTATGTCAGGTCCTCATTATCCTGAGGTCGATTCCACTCTAGAACAAAAATATGTTGAAACACCCAAGGCTCCTCATCACTCACATGTTTGCATTGAAAATCAATCTAGTTCACAGAATTCACATCCTCCACCTGAGTCACATGATCCTATTGCTCATGCATTGGAGGAATCATACACAATGAGCACTTGCTAAGTGTAAGTTGTATTTCTTTCTCATGTTTTCTCATTTGTCATGATCAAAATAGTGTGCATGTTTTTCATCTGTTCACAGTGTGATGCATGACCATGATACATCCTGACGCATGACCATGATACACCCACAGAATGCTTGTCTTGTGCTTTTATTATTTTCTTTTATGTGGATATGTTTAAACTCAGAGCGCGTTGGTCTTCACGATTATATCTTTCTTGTTTGTTGTTTTACATGTTCATATTTCTCATAAACCATGCCTTCACCAACATGGGTCAACCAATGAGCTGATGGCTTCATTGGAAATATCACTTCACGTGAACCGGTCCATGCATTATTTAGTTTAGGAGTAGGAGTAGTGTTTGCTTTCTTGTTTTTCTTTGTTTGCGTGCTTGTTTGCGTGCTTGCTTTGTTTACTTTATTTGTGTTGCTTATTTTCTTGCTCTGTTTTCTTCCTTTGCTTTCATTTACTTTTGTCCTTTTCTTTCTATTTGTATCCCTATTAATATTGTTGTGCCCCTATTGTCCCCATATTGTTATTATTGTGCCCCATAGAATCCCTCTATTGTTATTTTTGTGCCTTTATATTATTATTGTTAGGCCGGCTTGGTTATATTGTGACTCCTTAGACTCCTATATATAGAAAGGAGGTTTTGTCATTTGAATCATCAAAGAATCATTCATTTGTGTAATGTAAACGAGGTTGCCCCCTTGTAGAGGCTGAATTCTAAGGTGTTGATCTATCTTTTCTATCTTTTTGTGAGTTGGTTTCATACCATTTGGTATCAGAGCTTTGAATTCTAGGGTTTTGCTGCTCTAAATAGGTCATCATGGCATTTGCACTATAAATTTTTTCTGTGATGTTCAAACACTAAAACAAAACCCATTTGGGTCGAAAGCATTCTAAACCGCAAGTCCAAATTTCAAAGATTTTCGCACTATATTTGTGGAGATATGATCTGAGGAAGTTGGCATTTTTGGAGACTCTCAAATTACATTCCAAACAGGTGACCTGGGGAAAATAGTCATAACTTTTGTTTTGAGCATCAGATTGAAAATTCGTAAAAATTTACAGAAAGAGGACAAACTGTAGCTTCCTGTATATATTTTTTAGATCCTAAGGTCGAAACTGTGACACGTGGAACTTCATACAAGTTCGCACTTCTAAAAAGGTATATAATCAGGTCATCTTGGGAGATTGTACATAACTCTTTCTTAGGGAATCTAAATTCGATCAGACTGGTGGCATTGGAAAGAGGACATAGAGGATTACCACAGGTCACAATTTTAGAACTGGAAGATTTGAAATTACAGAGATACATTAGAGGCAATATCGAGCTCTTACAAAGTGAAAAAAGGTGTGTAGATTTTTTTTTAAAATTTTTGCTTAAGCTTGGTTTGAAAAATTATTTTGAAGGAATTCAAAGGGCATAGTATAGCATTATTATCGATAACTGATGCCCCGAGGAAAGAAAATGAAAACACCTAGTAAGCAACCTGAAAGATCTATCATGACTTATGAAGAAGAGGAATAAATGCAACATGAAATATCAAAATTATGAGACCAAGTGCAACAAATGTCACTTGCACAAAAAGTAACAGAATCTAAGATGGATGGTTTAAAGAAAGATGTAGAAGCTAAGATGAATGACGTGGAAGCTAAGATG
>APFE030404287.1:112693-132831 GCA_000404065.3 Pinus taeda
TTCCAGTACGTCTGATACATTTAGCTGGAAAAATGATTCGTTATGGTACAAAGATCGCTTATACCTCTGTAAGAATTCCCAGCTAAAACAAAAGATTCTTATGGATTTGCACACTTCTCCCTTAGGAGGGCACTCAAGATTTTTAAAAACTTACCACAGGGTTAAGAAGGAATTTTTTTGGGATGGCCTTAAATCAGATATTCAAAAGTTTGTGGCGGATTGTTTGGTTTGCCAACAAAATAAAGTTGAAACAATTAAGACACCGGGGTCTATTACAACCTTTATCCATTCCAAGCCAACTTTGGGAGGAGGTCTCAATGGATTTTATCACAGGTTTACCCAAGTCTGAGGGAAAGAGTGTCATCATGGTGTAGTTGATAGACTTACCAAGTATGCACACTTTTGTGCATTATCACATCCATTTAAAGCCAGTACAGTTTCTACTGCATTTATGGAAACAATTCAAAAGCTACATGAAAACCCAAAGTTTATTGTAAGTGACAGAGATCCCATTTTCACTGGAAATTTTTGGACATAATTATTTTCTTGTCTTGGTACTTAGTTAGCTCATAGCTCATCTTATCATCCTCAATCTGATGGGCAAAATGAGATAGTAAACAAAATTTTGGAAGGATATCTTCGTTGCTTTGTATCTGATAAACAGACACAATGGGTCAAATGGTTGCCTCTGGCTGAATGGTGGTATAACACTTCCTTCCATACAGCAACAAAAATGACCCCATTTATGGCACTTTATGGATATCAGACACCATCCATCACATCATATTTAAGAGAAAATTCTAAGGTTCAAGCAGTGGAACATCACATCGAGCATCAACAACAAGTCCTCCAACTCTTAAAGGATAACCTTGTGTTTGCGCAGAATAGAATGAAACAATAGGCAGATCAACATCGCAGTGAAAGAAGTTTTGATGTAGGTGATTGGGTATTCCTACGGCTACAACCATATAAAAAAATTTCCCTCAAGCAAGCTAAGAAGGATAATAAATTATCATCAAAGTATTATGGTCCATAATAAGTGTTGCAAAAGATTGGTACTATGGCATACACATTGGAGCTTCCTGCAGCTTCTTGAGTACACCTAGTTTTCCATGTTTCATGTTTAAAGAAGGTTATAGGCGACAAGCTCCCAGTTCAAACAATATTGCCAGAACTTGACGAGGAATGAAAAATTATATTGGAACCGGAAGCAGTCATAGAAACAAGAACTCAACAACTACGAAATCGATCAATTTCAGAGTATCTCATCAAGTGGAAGAACTTATCCACTCAAGATTCCACATGGGAGGATGAGAATTTTATACAAAAGCATCTAGAACTACTCAAGCATTGAGGACAACAATTTTTTGAAGGAGAGGGACATGTTACATTCTTATAATACTAGTGATTACCCCATTACTATTGTAGTTGTATCCATTATTAATATTGTTGTGCCCCTATTGTCCCCATATTGTTATTACTATGCCCCATAGAATCCCTCTATTATTATTTTTGTGCCTTTATTTATTATTGTAGTTTGTCTTGGTTATATTTTGACTCCTTAGAGTCCTATATATAGAGGAGGTTTTTCTTTGAATCATCAAAGAATCATTCATTTGTGTAATGTAAAGGAGGTTTCCCCCTCGAAGAGGCTAAATTCTAAGGTGTTGATCTATCTTTTCTATATTTTTGTGAGCTAGTTTCATAACAAGAATGGTAAGGAACTATATCTTTAACTCAATCTTAGCGTTGAAGCCATGATGATCGAAGAATCAAACAATACTTCTGGAGGAGTTAGACTCGCTTTTCACGAACAAGGGCCATACAAAGAGTTGGAGTTCTACCATTGTGTCACCAATGTTGTTTTGGAGCCTCCTTCCTCGAAATCATCATAGCTATCCTGCACTAACCAGGTACTTGTTTTTATTTGATTTCATTTGTCGTTTAACAACTTGTGTTCAACTTACTTGTCTCGTTCAGCCAAACACAAGCACAACTAGCACTTGGTTCACATTCAATGAGTCATCTGTCAGGAAAAACTATGCAAACCTAGAGGACATCGTTTCTTCCCCATAGGAATTACGTAGAGCAGCCTAGTAGCTACCCTGCACTCAGAAATGCGCATTTCCATCTAGTTGTCACTGCTCTCCATATTGCATAGAGTAGGCTAGGCTAGCTTCAATGCCCTCCAGAAATGCGCAAAAATGGCCCAGTTGCACTGCTCTCCAAAAATGCACAGAGTAGCCCAGGCCAACTGCACTATTCTTCAAAACAGTGTAAAACTTTCCAGATGCACTGCTCTCTATAAATGCACAGAGAAGCCCAGCATCATTGCTCTGAAAAATGTGCAAAGTTGGCCAGTCAGCCAATGCCTCTTAGTCTAGAAACAACATAGAAGTTTTCTCTTAGTTGTTGTTTCTCGCATGTGCCGGTATATTGCTCAGTTCCCTCTAGCTTTTTGCAATTGTTATTTGCATGCCAAGTAGCTTTTCCCATAAAAATAAAAAAGAAAAAAACGGAAAAGAATATCTAGATTTTAGGGATCTATTTTTAGCAGCAGGAGTTACATGCAAAACTATTTTTAGAAACTCCCCGCCAAGTGTCACTTTTTCCTAGATTTGTTGCATTCACGTCATAAACCCTAATTTCACCAAATCTATTTAAATGATGCCTCAGAGCTCATTCTTTGAATTTGATCTTGGATCTTTGGCATTCCTGAGGCATCTATGAACCTTCAACATAGATGGTGCAGCTTTCCTAGGTAAGTTTTTCTTTTCATGCCTTTTGCTGCTTTTTCTATCGCCTTTCAGTTTTCGGCTTGTATGAGTGTTGTTTTCTTGGTTTTATTGAACAACCAATGGAATTTAAAATGATTTTAGTTGGTAGAAGTTTTTTTTCAAGTTTTTCATTACCTTCCCTTAGTGTCACACGCATAACATTGTTTTTTCACTCATAGTCGTCATTTTGGTGACTCACTTGATGAGCTTCTTGTTTTTTCCATTTGATTGATTTTTTCACTTGCTTTAATCGCATGCATGTTTATTTCACTTAGATCTACAACATTGTCACACACACACTCAGCCCTTTGTGTTTTCAAGTTACCATTGGGCAGATCTGCGCTGTCTTGGCCCCGATCTTGTATCTCCCAGCATGCTCTGTGCATTCCTAGTAGTCAAGGATCTTCCTTACCTCCAGGAATTACGTAGAGGATACCCACACTGTCTCCCAATTGTGCTCTGTGCAATCCCAGGAGGTAGTGAGTCCCATGGAAAATTTTAGGGGCTAATGTTCGCCTAGTGGGCTAATTTTCCATGATTTTTCCACAAAAAGATTCGCCAATTTCCAATTTTTATAAAAGATGATTCGCCCAAATTTTAGAATATAAAATTATTCTATCATAAAAATCGCCAACATTATATAGAGACTATATATAAAATCATTATAAATTTGAATAATTTTGCAAATATATAAATAAAAATTTTATAGTTGCATATTAGGGATTAGTGAGATTCGCCAATGTTTTTAAACTTCAAGAAAATTTTCCATCCTTAAAATTTTCCTTGGTAGTGACTAGTCCTTCCCACTAGAATTGTGCAATGCGTAGTTCCAGCTCGCAACCAAACCTGAATATTCTGCGCATTGTGTAATTTCAGGCCACAGTCAAGCTCACTGAATTGTGCATTGTGCAGATCTAGCCAGTAGTCAGCCTCACTGGCAGCTAGGACTACGGAATGTGTAGTTCTATTTGATAGTCTCCTAGCTTCCTGAAGTCAATGTTGCTCAATATTTACTATAAGTCACAAGTTTTCTCCCTGAATGTTTCTCGATGTTGTTTGATGTTTTTTGCTGACATTGTCTCCCCATGAGTGTCTTCTCTATCTCTAAGTACCACATTTTTTTAGCATCTTCTCAGCATTACAGGTATCATGGCCTCTAAGAGAGTTGGATCAAAAGACACAATTGAAAGCAGTATTGGGGATGTGGTTGAACAGGGGTCTATGAGCTTGCTGACATACATAGACACACAGTTGTTCATCGAGAAAAACATCAAGATCACATGGAAGGACATCAACACCATTTTCTTAGGCAGCTTTTAGGAGAATCTGGAGGATCGATAGGTCTATGTGAGCATCCATAAGTTAGGATTATACAAGGTTGCATGCGGTTTTCTCATTTTCCCTTGCATAGATTTGATCCACTAGATTGCCTCACACACTAATCCTAAGACAATGATATTGAGTAGTGCCAGTGGAGCAAGGCTTGCTTCCTTTAGGATGGAGGATTATCAGGAGATATATTATTTTCCATTGCTAGTGAGCAAGATGGATGCACTTTTCTACACTCCCAACAACAACACAAACATAAGAGACATATTGAAGCATTGGGTAAAGGAGCCAACAAAGTTCACGATGGTACCCAACCAGATATACAGGATGAAGACACTCAGGAAGGCATACTAGTTCTTAGTCATCTGCGCATGCCGCTTGTATGGCCAAGGGAGTACAGAGACCTTCTGGAAAAGATGGGTTTCTATGTTGGATCAGCTAGCAAGTGAAGGAAAACCATTCAACTAGTCTGACACGTTGGCTCTATAGTTGAAAGTGCATCTATCCAATGCTTAGAGTCCGCCCAAGGATCAACAAGAAAAATTCATGTATGTCTACTTTCTTGATGCAATCTATGTCTGTTAACAATTTCTTGGCATGGGTTGGGCATGGATACATTCCAAGAGTGTTGTGAACATATATTACAAGTTGCTCTGATATTGCAACTACCGAGGAGTCATGGCTAGAATATCTGATCATTTCATCGCCCCTATGTACACAATGATCTTTAAACAAGATCCACCTTACATGTCCCAAGAAGCAATGGTGGCATTGCTAAACATTACACAATGGTATGCCTCACCCAAGGGCACCTTCATCAAGATGTACATAGCGGAGAAATCTTTGCATGTGTCGTCGAGGTTTTCCACGGACAAGTTGGTCATGTAGGAGGTTTCATATCGCATCTCAATAGGGTTATCAGTTGGATTGCATGGGAAGGAGAAGGTATCATGCCCCACGCTTCCTGTGTGAATTGGGTTGTACGCAATCAGGAGTTTGAAAGAAGTGGATGGCGAGGTGGTAGACTTCAAGAAGTTTAAGTTCGATGCTAGGAGTTTCAACCTATATGACCCACATGGTTTATTCAGGGAGCACTATGAGAGAGTGCACTATCCTTGGATCCACGGGGTGTGTCATTGGCTAGAGGAAGACCCATGGAGATAGTATTATAAATCCCCTAGGCTCAATGAACTGGTCAACATTGCAGTGGAGTGGCTAGCAGCACTGAAGGAAGTAGCACCAAAGGGAGCAGTGACAACAATAGCAACAAGAAACAAACCTTTGCAAGACAAAGCTAAGAGGAATATTTCTTAAATCATAGAGACGAAGCAAAGCTACAAGTTTAAGGAAGACCCACTTGTGGAAAAGGTAGCTTTGGAGATAGATGCCAAGAGGTGATAGCACAACAGGAGGATAGTACAAATAAAGAGAGAGAATAAAAGACTAGAATATGTAGAGAGGATGTTGCAAGAAGTCTAGTAGAAGCTTAAAGAAGAACAAGATCTGCGTAGAAGAGAGAAGGAAGCACAATATGAGCATGAATAGGGACAGGAACAAGAGGAAGTGCAAGACACACACACAGTGCAAATTGCACCAATACAGGCTAAAGACTCTAAACCAACAGCATATGAGGAATAGGGTGAGCATCCGCAGGAATATGAACTTGTTCTGTAGGATGAACCGATAGTATAGCATATGGGTATGGAGATGGAGCACCTGAAATAGGATCAGGATACTGACCTTAAGCCAAAATAAACCAAGGTCACTCCCCAAGCTTCACCAACTCCAACAGTAGAGCAAGTCCTGAGTGAACAAGGGGATACCATTCTCCTTGAGGATCATCCAAGAACAGAGGTGTGAAACATAACCTTTGATGAGTCACAACACAAATTCGTACGAGCACATAAAGCATGCATCCCAAATGAGCATGCATCACCTGCGCACTTTGAAGAACGGGTGATTTTGTTAGATGTACGGAGACATCTAGCTGCCTTGGTCGATGCTACAAAGGCTTATGCCAAAGCCATGAGCTCGAGTGTTAAGTATTGATAGTAGAACATGAGCGCATGGCTAAGGAGTTGCAAGAAGCTAGG
Source organism: Pinus taeda (assembly GCA_000404065.3). NCBI lineage: Eukaryota > Viridiplantae > Streptophyta > Pinopsida > Pinales > Pinaceae > Pinus > Pinus taeda. The sequence continues at coordinate 118,893 of APFE030404287.1, forward strand.
CAGAGAGAGGAAAAATCAACAGTATCCGCCAGAGCAGAGATGAAGATAGCAATACTTGCTAAAGTATCAACTCTTGAAACAATCACACAGAGACTGTATGATAAGTTCATTGCCATCCACAAGGCATTTATCCATCTACATGGTCATCAACAACACTACACCAAGATAGTGCGAACACTCATAGGTATACATGTCGTAGTTGATCATGTGCAGAAATGGATGATGAGGTACAAGGGAGTCGCACTTCACTTGCACAAGATGATGAAGCTATAGGTAGAGTTGGACAAAGCACACATCTAGAGTATGATCCAGAACTATGAGGAAACCCCACCGCTCATCACTAGTGTGGAGGCTTCATATGCACGGTTGCACAGGAGTTTGGATATTGTGGTGAGGAAGTATGGCACCTTGCCGATTAGTATGCTCACTGAGGCCAAAGAGAAGAACCAAGTCAGATTGGAGCTTGATGTGTACTTTGATCAATTGATGCTCATAGCCACTAGCGCAGATTTGCAAGTTAGCGTAGATAACATATGGATGTACATCGTCAGTCCAACCTTGCTCAAGAATAAGTTGCGCATGTTACATGATGAGCTGGGGAGAGGTTCCAAATTAGTATACCCAGAGTGAATGGAGGCAAGATTTCATTTCCATAAGGACATCATCAAAGAGTATGTAGACACCATTACACACTACCAAGAATGGAATCATCTCATCACCAAGGATCATGGAGAAGAGGTTGATGAGTTGGTCTTTCCACAACTGTCTGAGTCTTATTGTTGTCTTGTCTGGCTGACTCAAGCCAATTTTGTCCTACATGGGTATATGTGGAAGATGTATCTTTTTTGTTAACATGATGTAAAGTGAAATTCCATATATCATTAGTGGAATACAAATAGTCATTTGTAATGTAAAGAGTTATGTAATGAAGTTGAAGAGTCATGAGGGTAGTCCAAGAGTCACAAAGGGGAATGTCAAGGGTCACCCCACCCTTTGTTATAAATAGAACCTCATAACTCATAGAAAAGTCTTTTGCAAGCCAATATTTTTCTAGGCATTGCTTAGAGAGGGCTTGGAGAGTATCATGACAAGCCTTGGCTTCTCCACAATGCAAAGGGAGCACATCTCTTTGGAGGAGTAGGCGTTGTTGACTGTAATGTTCCACTATTGGGGCTAGTGGCTATCATGGTTGTACGTATGGATGGAACTTTCACTTTATATAATATAACAGAGCCAACATGTTTCATGCATATGTTATTATTGTAGTTCAATTATTCTGGTTACTTTAGCAATGTATGTAGTTTTACGTACCCAATGATGTATGGACTATTTTGTATGTGATTGTATGAATCTTATTGAAGCGTGTTGTTGGTTTAACTCATCACATTGGATTGTCGACTATTATTCTTTCCATCTTGTGATGTCATTCAACTCGTGGGTTCCTTTTAGGTTGTGTACTATCACATGCTTCTAAGGGATACACTTATTTTCCCCCTTCATGTGTTAGAACCTCCCCATGCATCTCTCTTCACTCATTGCAAGGTTGCACACTTACTTCTGACAAAGACATATTTCTTACCTTTACATGTTATCACAGTCAAGGCATAGATTTAATATCCACTGCAGGGACTCCGACTCCAAACGGTTTGAGGTCTAGTGGGACTTCTTACTGGGGAGATCCCTTGACATGTTGGTGGGTCTAGCACCATCAACAGGTTGCATATACATTTGTTAGTCATGTTGGTGTCTATATGTTGTTATACATGCATTGTCATGGTGAAGGTTGTTGTGCATGCAGTCATTGTATGCAATTAGGTCAACATGATGATATTGGTATTTTATGATGCTAATGTGTTGGCTGAGATAGAGCAAGTGATTTAGGTCATCAAAGTGAAGTTGCAACAATGGACTTCGGGGTAGAGTAGATCATCATATGGGTTTGTGTGGTGGGCATGCAGGTATGTTGGTTAATGTTTTTTATAAGCATTAGTGTTACTTATATGCTTGTCATTCTATTATTATTATGGTTACATGTATGATAAATGCTAGTTGATCTATGTAATCATATACACGTGTCAAATACTCATGCATGATAGTAACATGTGGTTGTATGCATTGTTTTTATTGTTTTACGTTAGACAACTTGATGATTATGTTATATGTTGTTGATGAGTATGTTATAGGCTAAATTGTTGTTTTTATATGTTAGTAACTTCATTATTAGGGTTATAGCATTAATATCTTGATGTTATATATATCATGCTAAATTCGATTGGCCTATGTAGATGGTTGGGGTTATGACATTCAAGTATGAGTCGACTTATTCGTGACATTATGTTGCACTAATATAGATTGATCGTACATATATGATTGTTATGCATGAATGAAAAATGTTTATGAGCTTATGATGTGAAAATGTTAGTTAGTTATTGTTATGGATATCATGACCTTATTTATGTTTGAGTTGATATGTCATGAAGTTATATCATGCAAATCTAGATTGATTATGCAAACAAGATAACCTACCCTAAGATACATTAAGGTATGAGTTTGCTTATGTCATATATTTGGTGCTTGAATGTTTGATTATGTCATTTATTTGGTGTTTGAGTGTTGGTGTCTATTATGTTGTCAATCTGTTGTTGAATGTTTGATTAAGCACATTATATGAGTATGTGTCTATGAGATTGCATTAAGAAATGATCATGTTTTTAGATGGTTTTACTCACACATGTGTTGAGATAGCTGACATGTACTTGAGTGTAATAAGTGATAGTTGTAGCATTATTTCTAATGACTATGAGTTGACTATGGATTATGACATGATTGTTATTCTTGGTAAAGGTCGATTTCAAATTGATAGATATGATTGCATTGATATTTGGAACTTGTGGTTAACATGTGTGAGTAGTTACAGGGAAACATGCTTGGCATCAATATGACAAGGTAAGGTAACTAGTATGTTGTTAGGTTTACTTATGCATTGACAATTATGTGTTTATGACAGTATGATGTAGGGGATAGCATGGAAAAAATATTTCCATGAAATCTTAAAGAAGGCTCAGGTTGAGCTTTCACTTGGAGGCACTAGGAACCATGGGGATGGAGTCACAGTGTCTGTTGCTAGTCTTATGCTTTTGGTACCTTGTCATTTTCTTGCACTTGATTTGTCGTTTTGTTACATCTGGTGCATGATCATGCCAATTTGTTTGTGGTGTCATATTGTTATTGGTTTTCATGATTTTCTTCTTATTTGTTTCTTGTTCTTGAAATTTATGTTTTGAGTCTTGGGAATTGGTTTGGGAAAGAGGAAATTTAATGGAGCTCAAGAAGAGCTTAATGAAACCCAACAGATGATGTAAGGCCTGGATGAATCTCAATGCATGTATAAGGGCAGTTGAAGGCAAGAGTGTGACAACCAGTTGGATTGGTTGGGTCCATTGATGTAAATGGACGATGGCAGGACAATCATGAGACAAGTAATCAGGAAAGGTAAAGTAAATAGATTTGAGGCGTTAGATGCCTTGGTTATGTTGGGAATCATTGTTCTCAATGTTGTGCATGTTGTGAACAAATAAAGGGAGTTCTCTTAACCTTTACCTTATGATATCTAGTAATTATGTTGTGATTATGATTTGCTTTATGATAATGTTCATATATATATATTTATATTATTATTATATATATATTATATAATTTATTATATATATATATTTATGTATGTTGTTATTTGACAGGGTCATCAAGGATCATGATTGTTTTATGTTGATGTTTATATGTATACATGTATTTATGTATGTCATTGCCTGACAGGGTCACCAGAGATCATTCTTGTGGAGGAATGATTTCTCGTGCAGGTGAATGGAATAAAGAGGTTCTTGGTCTTATGGGGAATCAAGTGGGAAGAGTAGGCTTGAAAAATCTACAAAGATGGTATCATGTGGTTATGAGTTGATATTAAGTGATTATATTATGTCTATGTTATGGACATGTTATACTGAGGGATACATCAGCAGAATGAAAGTAGCATGATCTGCGGCATGCTAGGATAAGCATGGATGGAAAAGAGAAATTGGAAGCAAGGTTGCTTAGTAGAGATAGTGTGGTTTTGGATGTGTAGTGCTACTATTGTGTATATGTTGTGCATATTGCATATTCAATGATTGTATCTATGGTGTTGAGTTCTTGTTGTATATATGGTGTTGTGTGTATATTGCATATGCAGTGTTGGGTATAGATGGTGTTATGTACATGTTGGATATGTGGTGTTGTGTACATATCATACTGTGTGCATGTTGGATATGTAGTTTTGTGTGCATATGGCGATGTGTGAATGTTGGATATGTGGTGTTATGTACATATGATGCTATGTACATGTTCCATATGCAGTTCTGTGTACATATGGTGTTGTGTGCATGTTGTACATATGGTACTATGTACATATGGTGTTGTGCACATGTCGTGCATGTGGTGTTGTGTGCACATGGTGTTGTGTACATGTTGTACATGTGGTGTTGTGTGAGGGTGGTGTTGTGTGCATGTCATGCATGTGGCATTGTGTACATGTGGTGTTGTGCACATGTCGTGCATGTGGTGTTGTGTACCTGTGGTATTGCATAGGTGGTACGGTACATATGGTGTTGGGTACACATTGTACAGGTGGTATCGTGTACATGTGATGTTGTGCACACATTGTGTAGGTGGTGTTATACAGGTGGTACTGTGTACATGTTGTACATATTGTATTGTTGTACATATGGTATTGTGTGCATGCCTTACATGTTGTGTTGCGAGCATGCAGTAGTATGTATGTGCATTATGTAGTCATGGTATCGTGACATATGTATGTATTGTGTTGTACTATGTGTGTGTATTTGTGTTGTGTTGTACAATGGGTGTAGGAGTATGTATTGTGTTGTGGTGTACACCCGATGTAAGAGTATGTATTGTGTTATGTAGGTGTATGTGTGGTATGTCAGGTGTAGGTGCATGTATTTCATGGTGTTGTATGTCGTATGTGGTTGTATCTATGTGATTCACACTATGTGTATGTGTACATGGTTGAGGAGAAGGCATTGGGTGTTTTTCAAGTGTGGAAACCGATCCAGAGTGCATGAAAAAAGGACAAAGGATAAAGGTAGAATCTAAGGATTGATTAATGGATAAGTATCTGTATTTTATTTCAGTTTCATTATGCATGTGATTTATGATTCTAGTCTATGATGATTACATGTGATCTATGATTCTAGTTTATGATGGTTACATGTGATTCATGATTTTGATTTATGATGGTTGCGTTTTGAGCTAAGCTAATGTGATATGTTTATACACGATGATTTGGTAAAATATGTTATTTTGACTTGTTGTGATAAGAAGTAAACATGATTGCAATTGTACCTTATTGATGAGCTACCAATGAGGTATGATGTGTATTTATTTCAATTTATTTTAAATATAATGGAAGTTATGTTCTTGGTACAGGAAACATAGAAATTTCTGGTTGGGTGGTCGAAACTGACTACAAGGATTAGTAGCAACAACAAAAGGAATTGGAACAGGCATCAGTATGTTGGTAAATCATTCAGGAGCAAGTTCGTTGTGGGACTCTAGTACCCAATAATGTCCATTGATTTCCATGAACATGCTATGACCGATATGATGGTTTTGAGGTAGGCATATGCCTTGGTTGTTGACATTCCAGTGCGAGGAAGCCTTGCCAAAGGGATGGATCACTCGGGATAGGGTATGATGGGGAACTTGGAAGGTGAGTGCTTGCATGGAACAGAGTGACCAAATTTCCCAAGGGATTGTGTAGCAGAGAAGGGAATATCGGGGATGGATTTGTTTTGGTCATTATCATTGCTAGATGGAATTAGATGCACATTGGGAGCATGCACATGGCAAGGATCCTGTAACATGCATACTATAGATGGAGAAATATTGTGATCTCCATAATGTACAAAACACAAATAAGGTATGTATTACAAATTTATATTTAGAACCCAATTAGTTTTCATGGCATCGGTCACTTGGTCCATTTTTATGAAGGAAATGACAACACATTATGAGGATACAAAGGTAGAGCATATTGAGGACTTCCAAAAATTGAATATTAGGGCAACCAATATTCTAGAGGAGCACAAGATTGTTGTCTTCATAGGGACTTTAAAAGATAACATCCATCATGAGGTTCGCCTTTGGGAACCTAATTCAATGGAGAAGGCATTCAGGGTGGTAAGAAAAGTTGAAAGAAAAATTATGGCAATAAGGAATTCTACCACTCATCACTATAAAGATGGAAGTGTTGCTTCTCCTAGTATTCCACAACCTACAAGTTTGACACCACAACAATTGGAAGAAAAAAGAGCAAAAGGGATTTGTTACCGTTGTGATAGAAAATACACTAAAGGCCATAAGTGTGCTAAGAAGAAATTAATTTACATAAATTGTGAAGAGGAGGAAGAAAAAGATCAATAAATGTCAAAAGAAGAGGATATACACTAGGAACCAACCCCAGAGAAAGAAGAAATGAATCTGACCATATATTGTAGTGCATTAGTAGGAATTACCACTCTTCAAACTCTCAAAATAGATGGACAAACGGAGATAGTGAACAAATGTTTGGAAGGATATCTTCATTGCTTTGTATGTGATAAATAAACACAATGGGTCAAGTGGTTACCTATGGTTGAATGGTGGTATAATGCTTCAGCCAAAATGACCCTTTATGGATATCATACACCATCCATCACTCCATATTTAAGAGAAAATTATAAGGTTCAAGCAATTGAATATCACATCAAGCATCAACAACAAGTTCTCCAACTCTTAAAGGATAACCACACTTTGACAGAGAATCAAATCAAACAACAGGCAGATCAACATCGCGACGAAAGAAGTTTTTATGTAGGTGACTAGGTATTTTTATGGCTACAACCATACAAACAAATGTCCCTCAAGCAAGCTAAGAAGGATAATAAATTATCACCAAAGTAGTATGGTCCTTACAAGGTGTTGCAAAAGATTGGTACTATGGAATACAAATTGGAGATTCTTGCATCTTCCTTAGTGCATCTAGTTTTCCATGTTTCATGCTTAAATAAGGTTATAGGTGACAAGCTCCCAGTTCAAATAATATTTTCGTAACTTGACGAGGAAGGAAAAATCATATTGGAACCTAAAACAATCATGGAAATAAGAAAATGACAGCGACGAAATTGATCAATTTCAGAGTATCTCATCAAGTGGAAGAACTTAACCATTGAAGATTCCACATGGGAGGATGAGAATTCTATACAGCAGTATCCAGAACTACTCAAGCATTGAGGACAACACTTTTCGAAGGAGAGGGGCATGTTAGGTCCCTATACTGCTAGTGTATCCCCTTATTGTTATTAGTGCAACCCACTTATTGTATTATTGTACCCATGTAGTCCCCATATTGTTAGTATTGTGCCCCATAGAAGCCCACTATTGTTATTGTTGTGCCCTTACAATAGTAATTTTATGTCGGCTCTAATTATATTGTGACCCCTTAGAATCCTATATATAGAAAGGACGTCTTGTAATTTGTATCATCCAAGAATTGTTCATTTGTGTAATGTAAAGTAGGTTTCTCCCTCGAAGAGGCTGAACCAGCTCACAAAATAGAAGAAAAGATAGATCAACGACTTCAAAATCAGCCTCTTCGAGGGGGAAACCTCCTTTACATTACACAAATGAACAATTCTTGGATGATACAAATGACAAGACCTCCTTTCTATATATAGGATTCTAATGGGTCACAATATAATTAGAGCCAACATAATAATAATATTGTAAGGGCACAACAATAAAAATAGTGGGATTCTATGGGGCACAATAATAACAAGATGGGGACAACAATAGAACAAGGGGGTTGCACTAATAACAATAAGGGGCTACACTAGCAATATAGGGACCTAACATTGTTGAGAGGACAAGTGGCGCAGGATTGTAGCACTGGACATTAGATGTAGCTTTGACTTTGACAATGAATTCTAGACTTCTTGGGAAGGAAGTGAATCTTGGCATTACTTTTGAGGGTGGAGGTGTAAGCCTCTAGATTCCCTTGTTGCAGATACAAGCATTGTATCATTTTATTTCTTGGTTTAGAAAATGTGCATATCTATATATGTGTATGTTATTGTAAATATTGTAATGAGTTTTGTTACAAAGCTCCAGTAAACAGTATGTTTGTCATGTTTCAGTAGTGGTCATTGTAAATACTGTAATGCGCTGAATTATAAAGCTCCGTGGGTAGTATGTTTTCTTTTCAATGGTTTTGCTAAGGTCTTGGTGCGGTTTAACGCAGAGGACAGTGTTCCCCAAGGGGGAGGGGTGTAGAAATTTGAATAATATAACACTTATTCACATAGATTATCCTGATTATACACTATTTGCGGAATGTATGCATAATACATAACCTCCTCTACCATTGATCATCAATTTGCGGAATTAAAAAACAATCGCAGTGAAACATCAATAGCACATATCAACACAGTATGTAATTGGGAAAGCATACATCTAAAAACCACCAACTATCTATATATTATAATGATAGAGAACATGTAACAATACATAGTACAATACTCCTCACAAGTACTCAGTACTATCTCCACATGCTACACACAAACTAGCTCAGATCTAAACAAGCCACGGGTTCAAATCTCCTCCATTTTTTGCCTGCCCCTACTACACAATCCAAGTTGAGAATAGATGAGATCCAAGTTCAAATCCCCTTGGCTTGTACTGCGCAATCCTCATTGGCAATCTCAATCAATGATTGTGCAAATATCATGCACAACTATAGTCACAACTGATAGTAGTCTCACTCTTTCACCCACCTCTAACACTTGTATCCACTGAACTGTCCATGCACCAAGTTAACTGATGTATTATTTAGTTGATTATGAGTTAATAATTAGTGAATTAATTAATGATTAATTCACACCACTCATCACTAGTGTATTTTCCAGTTAGACTAAATACAACTAGTTCAACAAAGTCAAACTGAACACAACTCCATCAACTCCTCAATCAACTCCGCCAAACTCAATCACTTGAGTTCTAAACGAAGTCCATCATGCAATAACTCAACTAACCCATAGGAAAAGCGTATTTCCTTTTGGCAGTTGCATGTCCCACATCCGTAGCTCAAACTGAAGTGCTGGAAGAGGATAAGATAGTGTTTATAGTCCAAATATTATTAAGAGCTAATAATATTCGACTGTTCTATTTTTTGACTGGCAGTCTAAAATTAGACTCTGCCCATATGTCTAAAAATAGAGTTCCATATATTTTTACCAAAATGACCAATCATCCATAAATATCATCCTGCAACTCATAGACCATGATCCATATGTCTAAAAATAGACATAGTCTAAAAATAGACTTTGCGCCAAAAATAACCTGCGGGCCCACTTAGTGAAGGCAACTTCTTTTCACTAAGCTCCATCATCTTGTTGCATTTTCAACACTCCCTCTCAACAAGATATGTATTATCTGCAACCCATCTCCTGCCTTTTTTGTATTCGAATTTGCTCCTGGTGAGCGCCTTCATAAAGATATCAGCATCCTGATCCTCCGTGGGAATGTATGAAAGTAACATGATTCTCTGTTGCACACAATCTCTGATATGATGATATCTGATGTCAATGTGCTTGCATCTATCATGAAATACTGGATTAGCCAAGAGTTTAATGCAACTCTGCTTATCACAATAAATCACAGTAGGCTCCAAGTGTGACCTGAACAACCCGACCAAGATCTTCCTCATCCATATAGCCTCGCATGCAGCCAAACTTGCTGCCATATACTCGGCCTCTGCTGAACTGAGTGCCACGGATATCTGCTTCTTGCTGTACCAAGAAACTATTGTCGACCTGATACTGAAGATCCCTCCAGATGTGCTCTTTCTGTCCGTTGGGCTCCCTACCCAATCTGCATCCGTGAAGCCACATAGCTTCACCTCATCCTCCTGTCTGTACCAAAATCCAGGAAGAGGAGTATCAACAGGCTTGCAGCCATGCATATTGAACTTTTCCAGTATCTCCCAGGCATACTTACCCTTAGAAACAAATATTCCATCACTGCGCTGCCAAATTTCCAATCCCAGGAAATAATGAAGGAGGCCCAAGTCCTTCATCTCAAACTCTCTAGCAAGATCCTCCTTGCATGAAAGTACCAACAGCTCATCTCCCATCAAAATTAAATCATCTACATAAAGTACAATGATCAGCAACTTACCCTCCACCACAATCTGGTATAGGTTAGGATCCGCCTCACTCTTGGAGAATCCAAGTCTAGTGAAATAATTGTCTATCCATGTGTACCAAGCACGAGGTGCTTGTTTCAACCCATACAATGCTCTCTTGAGCCTGCACACATGTGACTCGCTACTGAAGATCTTGAAACCTTCGGGCTGCTCTATGTACACCACCTCCTCAATGACTCCATTGAGGAACGTAGTCTTCACATCCATCTGATGGATGTGCCACCCCATCTGCGCTGAGAGAGCAAGAATCGTCTGTATGGAAGAATACCTTGCCACAGGTGAAAAGGTATCCTCATAATCGATCCCCTCTATCTGTGAGAAGCCCCGGGCAACAAATCTTGTCTTGTACTTCTCCACACTCTTGTCTACTACCTGCTTCACTTTGTAGATCCATCTCGAACCCACCACTGATTTCCCCTCCGGTCTTGGGACAATCTCCCATGCACTGTTTCTGAAAATTGAATCATACTCTTCCACCATGGTGTCTACCCATGCGGGTTCCTCCACAGCTTCCTCGAAAGAGGATGGCTCCATCAAAACACATTTTCTCACAAGAGCCATGTATCCAGTGTACCGATCCGATGATTGTCTCTACCTGCGCTCTGCTGTAGGTGGTCCTACAACCTTCTCTGCATCTTGAGCCAGTCTCTCAGCTTCTGTAGTCCTTTTGTGGCTGATCCACGTCCTGAAGCTAATCCTTAGGAACTAATAGCTCCTCATCTGCATGCAAGTGTGGCTGCCTCTCAAGCGAACACTCCATGTCTTTCTCCTCCTAAAATTTTATATCCCGTCGCACAACAGTCTTGTGACTGTCTGGCAAATACACACGATAGTTGTGGGGCATATCAGTGTATCCCACAAATATCCCAACCTCTGTGGTTGGCTCCAGCTTCTTCCTGGCATCCTTCGTTACATGCATGTAAACAGGAGAGCCAAAAATCCTCAAATGGGAAATATCAGGCCTCTTACCAGAATAAGCCTCCTCGGGTGTACTCATGCCAAGTATCTTGTGAGGACAACAGTTCTGCACATATACTGCAGTATTGCATGCCTCCACCCACAAGTGAATGGGTAGGCCCTGATCATGCAACATCGCCCGTGCAGCACCCACGATCATTCTGTTCTTCCACTTAGCAACCCCGTTCTGCTGTGGGTTATGGGGAGCTATGAGCTCTCTTCGAATCCCTTTTTCACTGCAGAAATCCTTGAACTCGCTAGAGATGAATTCACCACCATTGTCGCTCCTAAGAGCCTTCACCTTCTTCCCTGATTCCGTCTCGACCAGTGCTTTGAACTCACAAAACTTTGAGTATGTCTCTCTCTTCTTCTGCATGAATAAGATCCAACACTTTCAGAAGAAATCATCAACAAAGATCACATAGTACCTGTGCTTTGCTGTGGAAGCTACTGAGAAAGGCCCACACAAGTCTGTGTGAATTCTCTCAAGGATCATCGTGGCTTGACTATCCTTCTCGTGAAAGGTGGCTTTCACAAACTTTCCCAAAATACACCCCTTGTACTGATTTGACTGCGCAAGAGTTCCTTTAGGAAGCCCAGTAGAGATCTGCTGCAGTATCTTCAAGGCTCCATGGTGAAGGTGGCCCAATCTCCAGTGCCACAACTCGCCATCATCCTGGCTGATCACTCCTTCTGCCTTGCATGCCATTACTGAGCATCCATCTACATGCAACTAATAAAGGTTCTTGACTCGAACCCCTATCTTTCGGGTTTCTCCAGTTGTCTTACTGCGCAGGAAAGCTTTTCCCTTGCTGAAAACAACATCATATCCCTTGTCTCCTAACATCGCCACAGAGATAAGATTCTTCTTCAATATTGGAACATGCATCACTTTCTTCAATACGAAGGGTTTACCAGACTCGCTCTGAAAGGAAATGGTACCGATACCGGTCGCACTGTATCTACCATCATTGCCCATCTCGATGTGCACTCCAAGATCTTTCTCATCCAGATCAGAAAACAAATCTCGATCTCCTGTCATGTGAAAAGACGCACCACTGTCCAAGAACCATACCGATCCCATCAAACTTGATGCCAAGCATGCGATCATAAAAAAATCCAGCTCAAAATGCGAGGCTAAGGCCTCTCCCACTGCAGATCCAACAACTTGCTTATTTTTCTTCTTCTGCGGACAATTCATGGCATAGTGTCCATGCTGGTGACAGTGAAAGCACTTCACCTTGGACATGTCCTACTTCTTGCCTTTCGCACCTAAATGAGAAGCTTTCTTGTTCTTCCCCTTCTTTTCTTTGGCAGCCAAAGCACAATTTTCTTCATCAGGTGCCTTTCATGAAGATCCGTCCCTGGTATTCCGCCTGATCTCCTCTTGCACAAGATCCAACCAAAGTCTCTCCCATCCTGGCAATTTCTCCCGACCATTGACAGAGTCCTAATAGGAATGCCAACTCTTTGGAAGACCAAGTAGAGCCAAGCTCACCAAGTCCTCATCATCAATAGTCACCCCCACACTTCCCAGCTCATCTCGACATTGGGTGAACTTCGTGAGATACTTGGGCATACTGTTGCCTTTCTCACACTTTATGTTTCTGAGTTTATCCTTGAGCGCCAACTTCCTCTGGTCACTCTTGCTTTGGAATAGATCTGTCAACGCTTTCCACATCAAGTATGGACTAGCCTTTCCATGGAGGCTGGACACAATGTGATCCCTCATGCCCTCCAACAAAATCCTTCGACACTTTGTTGTCTTCTTTTGCCAATCCACGACTTGAGTAGCATCAGTAGGTTTTGGGACATCCACATCTATGAACTCCTTCAACCCATTATCATCTAACACCGCCTCCATCCTGTCCTTCCATGCAATATAGTTCGAGTTGCCCTCAAGGGCATACTCCAATCGCAATCTGTTGAAAGACATTTCAAATTTGACACCAAGAAAATACTGCTGCAAATTCGAATTCCACCAGCTGAAAACTCAACTGCTTCTGATCTAAAATTCGTGAGAACGAAGTATTTCTTGTACAGAGATCGACTGTATGGGCATTCACCAGATATCTCACCTTCCAAGAGAAGGATGAATCCAGAGGCTACCTGGCCCGATTACAGACTCTGCCTGAAGAAATAAAACGTAGTCACTTCCTGAATAATAGATCCGATGATCAACTCTGCTCTGATACCATGTAGAAATTTTATGAATAATATGACACTTATTCAACCGAGATTATCTTGATTATACACTATTGCAGAATGCATGCATAATACATAATCTCATCTACAGTTAATCATCAATATTGCAGAAGCAGAAACAATTGCATGCGAAGATAGAAGCATCAATCACACATAACACAATATTTTTCATGGGGAAAGCATCTTGCTAAAAACCCAAAACTATCTTTGCATTATATTGATGAGATCATGTAATAGTACACAGTACAATACTAGCTCCATTGCTACACACAATACAACATAGATCTGAAACAATCGCTGGCTCAAATCACCTCCACTGCTTGCCTGCCTCCACTACGCAATCCTGCATAGAGAATACTGAGAATGGCTAATCCATTGATGTGTTTCCATTGTGTAACGCTACACAATTCTCATTGGCAACTCAATCCCACTGATTGTGCAAATCACATGCACAACTATAGTCACAACTAACAGCTGTCTTGC
>APFE030404290.1:0-23892 GCA_000404065.3 Pinus taeda
CTGCTTCCGGCTGAACCATGATACTACTGCTGAACCCAACCCAAAACAGCACCCTGAAGTGCTCTTCTATCAGAAGCACAACCTGCCCAATCAGAATCAGTGTATCCTACCAATCTCACTCCATCTCCCTGCCTGTAGTCCAGACCATAATTCACTGTCCCCTGCAAGTACCGCAAAATGTGTTTTGCAGCCACCCAGTGAACCTTCCTAGGCTCACACATAAACTGACTCATCGTGTTGACTGCAAAACAAATATCTGGTCTAGTGTTGACCAAATACATCAAGGAACCAATCATCTGCCTGTACAATGTGGGATCCACCAACTCGGAATCCGAAGCATGAAGCTTCTTCCAGTTGGTGATCATCGGTGTCGACATGGGTCTACAATCCTCCATGTGGAATCTGCTAAGGATGTCCACAATATACTTCCCCTGCCCAAGGAAGAAATGCCCCTCCTCCTGCCACACCTCCAAACCCAAAAAGTAATGCATCAAACCAATGTCCTTCATCTCAAACTCCGTCGCAAGATCTCTCTTGCAGTGCTCTATGAGTCTCTCTGCACCTGTAATGACCAAGTCATCCACATACAGCACCAGAATGAGAGGTTCCTCACCTATCACAATAAAGTAAAGGTTCGGATCTGCCTCACTCTTTGTGAAACCCATCCCCTGCAAATAAGTGTCTATCCTGGAGTACCAAGCTCTGGGAGCTTGCTTCAGGCCATAAAGGGCCTTCTTCAGTCTACACCCATGGGACTCCTTCCCATGCACCTCAAAGCCCTGTGGCTGCTCATGTACACCTCTTCCTGTATGAAGCCATTGAGAAATGCGGTCTTCACATCCATCTGGTGGATCTTCCAACCCATCTCTGCTGCTATCGATATAATGGAGCGAATCGAAGTATATCGAGCCACGGGAGCGAAGGTCTCCTCATAATCAAATCCCTCTACCTGGGAGAACCCTCTAGCCACAAACCTCGCTTTGAATTTCTCAATGCTGCCATGTGCAGCATGCTTTACCTTGTAAAGCCATCTAGAAGTAACCACAGACTTGCCCTCAGGCCTCGACACCACCTCCCAAACATCATTCTTCATGATAGAAGAATACTCCTCCTGCATGGCCTCTCTCCAGACATGCTGGCTAGCTGCCTCCTCATAGCTAGAAGGCTCAGAGTCAAGGATGATGGTAACCATCGCCATATAGCTACAAAATCTCTCAGGTAGTCTACTCTCTCTGACCGGCCTCTTCGGCTCAGCAACAGATGTGGCATCTCTCAAGTTGTCCTGAAGCCAGTTGGGCTTCCTCTTCCCTGAGCATGCTTCTCCCATAGGAGAATGAAACTCCTCCTCCTCATCACCATCAGTAGCCTGAACTCCTGACTGTCTGTCTGCTGTCCTCCTTCCTGCACCTGAACCTGTAGAAGCTGAGGTACCGTGTGAACTGTCCATCAGTGGACTCCCTAGTGAACTGCTCTGTGACCTGCTCGGAGCACCACCCCTCTGGCTTGGTGAGCCACTGCTCACTGATGGACCTGACATCCTCATAGATGTACCTCCAGATCCTCCTGATCCTCCTGATCCCTGCCCACTGGATCCCTGTGACTGGCTCAACTGCTGCTGAGGGTCTGGCTGATCCAGATACTCCAACTCTCGTGATCTCCTAAAGGGCCCTGTCCTCCTCGAACTTCACATCCCGTCTGACAACAACTCTCCTCTGTGCAGGAATGTAAATCCGAAAGGCCTTTGAGGTCTCACTGTAGCCCACAAAGATACCCTTCTCTGCGGTGGGCTCTAGTTTGGTCCTTTTCTCCTTGGGTATATAGGAGTATGTAATGCATCCAAAGATATGAAGATGACCAATATCAGGCTTCTTCCCAGAGAAAGCCTCCTCCGGAGTCATGTGCCCCAAGGCACAATGCGGACTCCTGTTCTGTAAGTAAACAGTTGTGTTGCAGGCCTCTACCCACAAAAACAACAGCAACCCCTGATCATGTAACATGGCTTTGGCAGCCCCTATGATGGATCTGTTCTTCCTCTCCGCAACCCTGTTCTGATGGGGGTTGTAAGGAACAGTGAACTCCCTCCTAATGCCTGCCTCCACACAATAGTCAACAAACTCTCCAAGGGTGTAATCTCCTCCGTTGTCCGACCTTAGGGACTTGATCTTCCGACCTGTCTGTGTCTCCACAAGAGCTCTGAACTCCTGAAGCCTCTTGAAGACCTCACTCTTGGTCTTCAAGAAATAAATCCAAGTCCTCCTGGAGTGATCATCAACGAATAAAACATAGTACTCATATCCACTCAAGGAAACATGAGACATCCAACCGCTCACATCAGAATGAATCAAATCAAGTATCCCAGTCGCTCTGCTGTCACTGCTGGGAAAAGGGGATTTGGCAAACTTGCCCATAGCACATCCTCTGCAAGTATCAAAGTGATCACTACTGAAATCTGGCATACCTGTAGTGATCTCCCGTAATGTCCTTAAGGCTCCATGATACATATGTCCCATCCTGCGGTGTCAAATCTCACACTGCTTAGAACTGCTAGCTCTGCTATCGGTACTACTACTCAATGCCAAAAGGGGCCGGAATGCAAACTTGTACACCTTTGCATGGCGTACACCTATCACTCTAGCTGACTCAGGTGGAGCCCCCCTGGGATACATCAACACCTGTCCTCCCCTGAACAGTACCTCATATCCTCTGTCCTCCAAAGCTGAGATAGATACGAGGTTCTTCCTCATCCCTGGCACATAAAGAACCTCTGTCACTTTCAAGGGAGGTTTGGACACCCTCTGAAATGTCAGTGTCCCCACCCCGACTGCTCTAACAACTCTGTCATCACCGAGTACTACCTCTACATCAGTGCCACTCTCTGAAAGCTCCGAGAAGTAATCACAAACTCCTGTCATATGACGTGAAGCCTCACTGTCTACATACCAGACACCTGTAGATGCTCCGCTAATCGAGGGAAAAACCTGCTCCCTCTGAACCTGTGTGGCAGGTGATCCTACACTAGAGGACTCACACATAGTGAACGCAAACTCCCGGTCAAAATGACCTACAAAGTCCTCAATCTCTGCTGATGCTGCCAAACTCTGGTCCTTCCCCTTCTTCTTCTTCTTCTCCATACACACAACTGCATATTGTCCCATCCTTTGACAATTCCAACATTTCACCTTGGAATAGTCCTTCTGTGTGTTTACCTGTTTACCTTTACCTTTGCCTTTGCCCCCACCACTGCTTGTGGAAGCCTGCTTCTTCCCTTTGCCTTTCTTGCCTCCTGGCACCAGTGCTACATCCTCATCCTGCTCAACTGGCTTGGCTGCCCCAAGCTGACCTTTCTTGATTTCTGTTTGAATGCAATCATCCCAAAACATCTCCCATGTGGGAAGGGTCTCACGTGCACAAACCCTATCAGCAAAGTTCATCCATGAACGGGGGAGGCCATTTACCGTAATCCGCACCAACTCAGTGGGTGGAATGGCCTCTCCAATCGTTGCCAACACATCTATCACATTAGTAATCTTAGTGAGATATCCAGCTGCACTATCATTTCCCATCTTAATGTTTTTCAGTTTCTCCTTCAGAACCATTTTCCGGTTCTCATTGGTACTCTAGTAGAGATTGGACAATTTTTTCCACATCTCATGGGCATTGCTCTTTCCTCTCACATGAGGAATGTAATGGTCTTTGATTCCGTCTAGAATCAGCCTCTTACCCTTGTTGTTCTTTTTATTATAAGCAGCCAAATGAGTAGCATCAGTAGGCACAAAAACAGGGGTTTGTGTGGTATGCACCATGATATCCCAGACTTCTGCCTCCTCAAAGATACTCTGCATTCTCTCATTCCAAACGCTGTAATTTGTATGCCCATCCAACCTATCATCCACCCTCAATCCCAATGACATCCTGCTGTCCTAAAACTTAAAATAGCACTGCTGTAGTAAAGATAAAACCTGTTGTTTATGAAAAGTCAGCTTGCTGGAATTTTCTGAGTGAAAAATCAGCAGCTGTAATTTTTCCTTTTGCTGTCCTAAACTGTCCTTCAGCACTCAAGCTCTGATACCATGTAAAAAATTTCTGTTTTCCCAACCCGGTTTTCAGTTTCTCCTTATTTCTCCCATGTAGTTAAATGCCCTTTCCCATAACCATACATTCAACAAGCTGGAAAAAATAAATTACTGAAAACACAAATTCTGGAAAATTTACAGAATGCTGGAAATTGCAGAAATAAAAATCAGCAATAATAAACAGCCATTAAAACACATTAAAACACTGATATTTTTTGTCAACGTGACCCTGGAAAAACCCCCTACAACTCTTGGGGAAAACCAGTTTGAGAGCTCTTCTTTATTTCTGAAAAATGTCTTTTTACAGTAAGAGAAATATTCAGCAAAAATCAGCAAGCAAACTTTTACAACTTATCTCAGCCTTGCTGAAAAACTACCCTGCTGAAACTTCGTTGTTGTTACTCCGCTGCTGAAACTCCGCTGCTGATACTCCGCGGCTCACTGTCCAGAAATCTCCCTTGCTCTCTTGCTCTCCTTCTCTCAATCTGCTCATGAAAGAATTGAATCGAATGTGATCTTTCCTCCTTTTCCTCCCTTAATATAACTCCAAGTGACTTTTGGGTGATCCAAGTGACTTTTGGGTGATCTCTAAATCCAATGGCTGAAATAGATTTAGATCAATGGCTGAGATTAAATGCACATTTAAATCTCACTTTCTATTTTTTAATTCACCCCACTTTAATAAAGACCCACTTAGTCATTTATTTCCAAAGTCACTTTTCCTTTCTAATTTTTCATTGACTTTATAAAAGTCACTTTAAAATTAGACTTAGTAACTTTATCACTTAAAGTCACTTTTAAATTAGATTTTAACTTTATAAAAATTATAAATTCACTTTAGGAGAAAAATTAAAATCTTTTGGACACTTTTCCCTAGGCCAAAGATCAAAGCCTAAGGGAACCACCTGTCCTCCGGTACCAAATTTCAACAGAGCCTTAAGTCCCTCCTCTGTCGAAATCGTTTCCGAGTTGCGATTACGATGGACCCAAAAAGTTAGGGATTGTGGTTCTTAAGATTTAAGGTCCAACATATCGAAAAAACATGAAAAAGCAGTGTTAAAGCCCCTCCTTTGCTTTGCGATAGCGATGTGGCGAATCACCCTCCCGGACGCGGTGTTTTATAGATTGTGTTTGTTAAAGTTTAAGGTCTAGCCTGTCGGAAAAACACTATGAAACATGGTAAAAGGCCGCTCTCCTTGATGCGCTTGCGATACACAACAACCCAGATCAACGACCTAGATTTAATCGGCCTGAATCAGCAGTCCCAGATCAACGGATAATAATCCTCTCGTTACCCTCCCAAAAATGGTCAAATCAATTCATTTTTTGTGTTCTCGGTCACAATTTCTTGCTATTTTCATGTTATTTTCCAAATTGAATGATCAAGCCTCTATTCACAGAGCACCAAATCGTCCATTTCACCTTTGCTTAAAGGGCAGCAGGACCTTTTCAGCACATTTTAAGCAACAAAAGGACAAAGGACAACATTGCACATTTATCACAACAGTTTTAAGAACATAATGTAGAAAAACATGGACAACAACGTAGTTCATCAGTTAGCAGGACTAACAACAATGTCTATTCGAGGCTCAGTTTCCACTAGAATGCCCAGAACAACACCAGAACTCAGCCGACTGATATTATTAGCAGTATTGATCTATTTTTATAATTTTTGTAAAAAATCTTGAATTCTGTTTCAAGATATTTGTTTTGTAAATAATTGTATAAATACTTCATATTTCGAAGTATTGTGGGTTGGATGTTGGTGAATCATAGCTTGGAGCTAGTGTACAGTTTACAGTAATATAACAAGCAGTTGTAGTTATTATCTTGGGATTCTTGTGGTATGTTTTTGTGACAATGTTTTGTCTATGCTTTCTTGTGATCATCTCATGAGTTTTAAACAAAATTCATAAGTTATATGCTCTGTTTTGATGGGATTTTCATGCTAGTGTTCTTTTTTCTTTTTTCTTGATGAATAAATTCATGGTTACATGCTCATTCTGATCCTCTACCTTTTCATCTCTGCACCACCATGACAAACAATTTTTGTCATTGAACATGCCTACCTTGCTCCATTATATCTCTGCAATTGATCATTAGAAACCTTAGACTAGTTCCTAGATCAATGAGCTTCATCCAACAAAACCATAAAATCAAACACCATTGAGCTTAATATTTAGCCTAACATCTAAATTCCCTCTCCAAACACTTCATTGGCTGTGAGATCCTTGAGAGAGCCTTCTCTGATTTGGTAGGGTTAGCTGCCAGATCTAAAGATTGGTTTGAGGTTACCTCCTTTGGTCTCCTTTCTCAGCCTTGGGACACTGTGGAGGCTATCACCTCCGGTGCCATAATTCGGATTGAAGTGATGTGTTGCAAGACATAGCTCCCAATGGACTTCCTCCAACTTGATATAGGCTATCAACCCTGAATCCAAGTGTAAATGTATCTTTGAAATTTCTATTCCACACATGTACCTTTCCATTGACGAATGCCACCTTGAATCCTTTGTTCTCCATTGCCGAGATAGATACCAAATTCTTCTTTAGATCGGGTACATATAATACTTCTTGTAGATGAATCGTGTTACCTTGATTCAATTGAAGAGTAACATTCCCAAATCCCTTCACGGGATAGGTGGCATTGTCTCCAAGGATAATTTCCAAATTTGTATTCTTTTCAATCAGATTTGAAAGAGCTTCCTTGTACCTAGTGAAGTGCCTTGAGGCACCACTATTGATCAACCAATTTCCTAGGGTGTCCGAAGGAGATGCAATAGAGAGGGCAGATATAAGATAAAATTCTTTTTGCTTGTTATCAACAACATTAGATTCATCATACCTGGTGTTTCTTGATTTGTTGGGAGGGCGACCATTTCCTTGTTGAGGAGCGGGAGCATTCCTTTTTCCTCTGTTGTTGAATCTGCCATTCCTTTGATCGTTGTTGCCCCTGAAATTGTTGTTGTTTTGGTTGTCATCATCATGAGGTGTATCCCTTCTATTAGGACACTCCCTAGCATAGTGGCCAAACTTGTTGCAAATGAAGCATCTTCCCTTCCTTCCATTTTTAAACCTCGACCTTCTTTGACATTGCTTCTTTGAATTTGCATTGTTCTTCTTTTTGGCATGAGTGGAGAATGCAGTAGGATCATTCCTATTTGAGGGCATATCTAGTTCCATCATCCTTGTTTCTTCTTGAGAACATCTAGTTAGCAATTCTTCAAAACCTGGAATCCTGTCATTGTTAAAAATAGTAGTGTTGAAATTGAGCCATTCACGAGGGAATCCTCCAAGGGCAATGAGAGTGAGCTCCCTATCAACAATAGCTTCTTCAATCGAAATAAGATCATTCTTGATCTTGGTAATCCTCATGAAGTAGGATTGAATATCTTCACCTCTTCCCTTCTTGATGTCCTTCAACTTGTTCTTGAGAAAGAGAACTTGGTTTGCATTGCTAGCTTTGAACATGCCAACTAACTTGTCATATATCTCCTTTGACGTGTTCAAATCAGAGATGTAAGCAACTAAATGCTTATGAATAGAATCTATGATGATCTTCTTTGCTTGGACTTCACCCTTCTTGTACTTTGTCTTAGCAGTAGCTGGTGCATTAGAAGGAGGTTAAAAAATCTTTCCCTGCACATAGTCCATAACATCTTTCTCTTCTAAAGTCAAATCAAGAGATGTCTTCCATGCATGATAATCAGACTTATCATGAAGCTTGTCATCAGATTTGAAGTAGGATGTGGAGGCCATTGAATCTTGTCCTTGTCTAACAAATCTCAGTGATTTCTTTTCTTAGTGATTGCTCTTTTCACTCTTGTTTGGGCTTTGTCTTCACCTCAACACCGATACTGTGTTAATTTTAGATAACACTGGTATGTTCTATGCTTAAGTGCAATTTTACTTCAATTTTCTTATTAGCCCAATATCAATATCCAGATTAGCAATCACATCAATATGATAGTAAAATGTAGATAGAGCATAAACAGTAACAGTAGAAGACAAGCCAAGACAAGAGGACACAAGATATGGCATCAGCCAGGGACAAAACCCAATGTGGGGAAACCCTTTGATCAATTCTTCTTATTATTCTTCAAAAGTTCAACAGAGGGAGAGAGTACAATATGCAATATTCACTTGCCCAATCATAATGAAGTTTGCCCCAACAAACAACAGTTATAGAAAGCCCTAACCAGAAAGTCAATGCTGGTCAACAGGGCAAAATTTGACCTCCAAAATAGCTTGGTAAAACTTGGTCAACTCGGCTTCCAATAGCAAGTCAAATTAGCCCAAAAATAGTCCGAAAATATCCAGTCAAACCTGGTCAACGAAAGTCAACACTACAACCAAACCCTTATGTAATCAACGTTGGTCAAACAATACAGTCTGCCTCGTTTTCTGTGCCCAGAAATGTGGCCTGCCCAAATAGAGATAACCCTCACAAAACCGCAATCAAACATGTCAATGTTGTTGGTCAACACTGGTCAAACACCCTTCCTACAACTTTGGTCAACGCAAGAACAAAACTGCCCTTCTTCGCACGTGTGGAGAGCTGCCTCAAAAATCCGTACCCAATCAATGAAGGAGAGAGAAATATGTGAGTGAGTGAAGAGTCTAAATGAGGAGGAGGCTCGTTCTATTTACATGTAACATTGAGGATGAATAGACGTGATTGTTGGGCTTCTGAGCCTACATTAGTTTGCTGGCCGACCTTGACAATTTGTCCATAAACAAAAAATGAGATGATCTGATCAATCCTACACCTCTCAGAGAGAGGAATCCAATAAAAATATCAGCTGCCTCATATGAGTTGTCCAAGGTGAAGTTTGGCCCTAGTTGCCAAATTTAACACAAACTAATGGATTTGCTTGTCTAAGATAGATCTGCATGTCAAACTGAGGGATTTACAGGTCTAAGAGAGATCTATGGTATTTTCGTTAAAATGATTGCGCCGAGAGGCACATTCTACAACCTAGTATGAGGGGATGTGTAAGTATTCACGTCTCCAAAAAAAAAAAAAAAAAAAAAAAAAAAATTAATGTTGGCCCAAAACAACCATATAGATAACAAAACTACAATACAATTCAACACAAAGAATTGAAATCATGCTCCAAAATCTTTTAATATTTCTTTCAATTAAATCTTTGTAAAGTGAATCTTTAAAAAGAAAAACCATATCCTGTGGATATATTAAAATCTTTAAAGACATAAATATTTCCATGTCAAAGTTGTAATATTTGAAAATATTAATTTGATGTAGTTTTATTATAAATTTTGTTATCATGCCATCTAAAAAAGATCATTAAATCTAATATTAATATTACTATTAATATAAATATAATATTAATATATTATATATTATTAAATTTAATAACTTTGGGTTAATAGTTTGAGGAAAGGTTTGCATCTCGAGGTATTTGATCCTTTTCGGCGCGTGATAAATATAGAGTTAGATGGATCTAGGCTGGTGATATATGATGTGTTGGCATACAAAAGATAGAGGTAGATGTAATATTCCCTCTTAGAAAAGACCCAAAAATAACACAATGTTTTCCTGAGTATAATAGAATTTCTAAGTGAAGAGTTTTGTCGAACATTTTGATGGCAAATGTTGAAGGTACACCTTTCCTGTTTTTATAAGATGAGCATATATAACTAGAATGTATACTTCCAAATTAAACACTTCAAAACAAGAATTTGCTTCCTGTAACAACTTAGCAAGATAAATATTTCATTGTAATATTGGGTCTGTCATAAGACGTTCATTCCATCATTAAATATACTTAGAAATTGTACATTAAGACAAAGCTCATGATAAGACATGGGATTGGAAAACCTGGAATGTACTTCCACTGTAATATCAGTCACCAATCAGCCAAGGAATTTCAGCTAAGTTGCACGAAGCGCCGAAACGTTTCTGAGTTTTTGAAACGGGTATGTTTAGAAACATCACCTCCCAAAGATGGAACGTTGGCCGAAACATATATAATATTATATATATATATTATTATATATATATATTATTATATATATACGTATAAGTGAATAACACATTATCTTTCAAGAAAAAAGGGAATATGACCCATAGATGACAATTTGGAAGGAAAACCACGTCTATATTAACTCTCATATACGATTACATGATGGTCGAGTTTTGGAGTTTCGGGTATAGATACGTCCCGAAACGCGAGGTTCCTAGAAGTTTCGTGCAACATAGAATTCTAGGAATATGAATTTTAAAATGTTTCACTGATATTTTTATTAAACCAAAATTGTATTTATGTCTAATATAAAGTGGACAACAATTGATTTGAGCATAAGGAGACTCATACACATAGTGAATAATAGAAACATGAGAACTTGGTAATTGTCCTTTAGCAAAACGTCTCTCTAATTTTAAGCTTCCCTCCAAGAGGGCACAACAATGTAGATATCAATCTTTATCAGTTAGCTTCAGCCATGTGTACTTCAGGATTTGGCTCAGCTACAAGCATAGCTCATTCCCAGCAAGCATACTGGGCACATACTCAATGCGCAGCTCTGATACCATGTGAAAATTTGGAAGATCAAATTTCTACTGCAACGACTGATTAAGTTCCTTTTATTTGTTAATTACTGAACAAATTATTTACTGCTTCCTACAACAAATACCAAAACTAATACACTGCAGCCTTCACCAATTAAAATTATATCCGGAAACAAGAAATTGAGCAAGAAAGAAATACACAACACATGACACTGTTATTTTTGGACAAATGTCCCTGAAAAAACCCAATGCGGGAAAACCAGTGCAACAACTGAGGGTTTGTATTATTAAGCAGTAGTTTTCTGAATACAATCTTTGGATGCCTTGCTGGCTATCCAGTACAGAGAATATGATTGGCAGAAGATTAGTTCTGAGATACCTCACACTATCAATGGCGATCCCCATTGATCCAGCCACAGAATGGCTTGTCCCTTGCTGCCTCTGCGCAGTCACTGTGTAGGCCCAATGTCACAACTTCTAGGCACAACGTCACCCCTTTTGTTGATCGAATTTGCCTCTGAGACTTCAATTCTATCTTCCCTGTCTCACACTCCCACTTCCAGCTTCAGAAATCAACCTCTCTAGCAAAAATACGGATCTCCTCAAGGCTCTACATTGCCTTTGCGTCAGCCTACACTGCTCAGCGTAGCCTCTGTGCTACTTCTCCTGGATCTCTCTTTGCCTCCTCTGCTGAGTATTCCCGGATCAAGAGAAATCTCCAACCGGAACTATCCCTGCCCCTCACTGCGAGAAATCACTTTGAACTTCTTTCCGACAACTGCTGCGTTGCTCTCTTCAAAAATTCAATTTTTGATCTCCCATTCAATGTGTTTTCCAAATGCCCATCAAGCCTCCTCTTATAATCCTCTAGTTGAGAATCAACGCCCCAGATTAGATTCTAATCAATGGCTTAGATCATTTTTGCTCGATCCTCATCTTCTTCTAGAAGTTTCATCCATAGTTTGATTAATACCCTTTAATTATTTTAATTTCCTAAGTTTAGACTTAGGCGCCCATTAAAAATAATTAATTATTTTAATAAAACTGTCTCTAGGTGGAATTTCCCAAAACGATTTCTGGGTATTGTGGAATACATATTTTCAAGCCTCCCTACAAATTTTGAGGCATTGAGCACATCCGATGCTACCAGAAATTAACAATCTCGAGGTTGCCTTACCTCCATCCACTAGGTATCAAAATTAATTAAACACAATGAACCACTCCGCTCACACAGGGAATTCAACCATTTACGTAATAGGGATACAAGGAACTGAACATTTAACAAGGCATAATCTTCTTAATAAGTGCATTTCGCACTCCCAAGGGTGTATTTGTTGGACACGTAATCCTCTATGGGTTGGTGTAGAATGTGAACAACCATGAGAGTCCAAGAGACCTTGGCATGTGGAACCCAACGGTCACACGAATGTACTATAAATGTATATCATTTTCAAATAATAGATGTACTCTCCTGCTTATCTTTAATATTCTGCTGTTGCCAGGTGTGTGTTTGACATGGTATCAAAGCAAGCGATCTCCTGCCCTGCTCAAGTATGAGCCACTTGTTTATGTGAGCTTGTTTTTCTGTGGCCTTTCTATACATGTCGTTCCTGTACCTCTGTTCTAGGCTGCCATCTCTGTCAAATCTCTGTTGTTGAATGAGTTGGTTGAGAGTTAAACGTTATACCATACCTTGAATTTCGTGAACCACCTTAATACGCTTTCCAGAATCTATCTGCACCGGTCAAAGCGCAGGTTTCAAATTAGTTTTATATAGTGTAACTCCTCTGACATTTCTATTGCCCAACAGACTGCGTACAATGTTTCTTTCCCAAATTTAGGTTCTTTCTGCAAAACTTGAATGTTTTATTCCTGGTTCATAGCTGCTCCAATCTGAGTTTGGTTTGGAATTGACTTGTGGTCTCATCAAATTTAAGGTTCTGCCATCTAAGCCTATCTGTCTATTACCTCTGCCTAGGCTCTTTCCTTCAGCTACATTTCGCATAGTGATTATCTTTAATGGCAACCTCAAATTTTTCCTCTGGCAACGACAAGCATTCCTTTTGAATATGGAAGCGTACCTACGCTGGAAAAGGCATCTTCAAAGTCTTGAATGCATTAGTTTCAAATTCATATCCACAAAAAAGTTGAAAGAGTCTCATCAGAAATCGATTCACCCATGAATGGCACCACAACCTCAGCCTTTCCTCACTTCCAAACCTGGAAATCCTATTGAAACTCAAACGCTACGCATTCTCCTTGCTTGTCTCGGCCTTCTCAGCGTTCGAAAGTACGATCTCGATTCCATCTTCTGACGGAGCGGACGTCAGAAGTTCCGCCATTGTAATTTTTGGGAATTGAGGCAGAGAAGCAGTGATTCCTGAGCTTCAGAAAACGTATGTGTAGAGATTCGAGAATCATCGACAATTGTCTCTGCCCTCTGCATGATAACGCTTCTCACCCCTCATCAGAATTGGCTCCATTGGCAGTAGAACGTTCACCAGAAACGGGAACGAACTCCATACTTTTCGAGTTCTTGGAGCGAATTACAGTCAGTTTTTGGACGTTGTCAAAGGCGTTGAGCTTAGACAAGTAGAGCTCGAGGTTGTTAAACACCTCATTAGAATTGGCTTCACGACTTCAAATGTTGTATCTTCCATCCACTCTGTGATATATATATATATATATACACATTTCTTGAACGCTGGTGCGCATCCGAGGATATTTGATAGTCATACCTCTGCTCTTATGTTTCAACTCCACGCTGCCTCTGTCACGTTGCCTCTATCATGCTGCCTCCATATCAAGTTGTTTCTTTATTTCACTACATACGCTGAATCTGCCAGTTCGCTCCCATCCCACTCCATACTCCACGCTGCTTTTTTTATAACTGTGGTATTAATATACAAACGTTGGTTTACAAAAACGCCTCCATACCATTGTGTTTTAATGCTCTGTTGCACATATTCCATACCACGCCCATACCATGGTCCTACAATCCCCTGCCCATACCAATCCGCTGTCATATGCGTTTTACGTTGTTTTTTAATACCTATCCACACCATGTTACATTGGTGATACGCTGCCATATGCTGCCATACCTGTCATACTTGTCATATGTGTTTAATACGCTATTGTGCCAAGAACCATAGTAAAATTTCCTAACTGCTCTCATCTTCTCAAAATTGCCTCTCTTTAAATTTGTATTAAAGGAACAAAAAAAATAGAGTTGTATATCCTGCCCAAAAGATGCCTTCAAGCTCGTATTTGCAGAGAGTCATCCACATGAACTCGAACTTCAAATGATGAATTGAGGTAGATTTCCAATGCTTGTGAAGTTCTGATTGAAGGAATACTAAACGATTGGAGTTGTACTATGGTAGCTGAATGTGAGCAATGTGTTCGAGTTGTGTTGAGAAACATGTATGACATTTGTGGCACAACATATGAGATTTGGAGCATCGTGGTCAACTCTGGTGTTTGGTTTTTGGTGAGCAGCGTATGATCTAGAATCTTGAATGGTTCTGTATTTTTTGGCGCTGTCGTTGAAGATCCTCTACACAATTTGCATACTGTCTATTCTGGGTCAAACAATGGAGCTTCCAACACGCATAACAATTGGAGTGTCGACTGGACATTGTTGAGTTTTAGTGGGTTGAAGTTTCTAGCGGAGAGGGCCGAGTTCCCTTCGTTTATATTGTTGGGTGAGTTCTTCATTTGTTGGGTTGAAGTATACACCAAGAAGGGCTGAGTTTGCATTTAAACGAAAGGCACCTATATGTGAGTTTTGGAACAGTTACTTCTGTAGTGGCTGAGTGCAATACTAGAGGGAAAGAGGACAAGTTTACTTCATCCAAGTTGTTGTTCGATTTGTCCTTTGTGGGCAGAGTATCATTGTCAAGGAGTCAAGTCCCTTTACTTGCTGATGGGTCAAAACTCCTTAATAATTCGCTGCGTATACATCTGAAGCAGGGCCGAGTATTCTCTAATCTCCTGGAGGTGAATACCTGTGGAACAAGAGGGTTGCTATCTCTGTAAAAGATACATTTATTTACTCCCTCGGGCTATATATTATTATTACATGGACTGATTTGCTAGAGTTTATTTGTTGATATAACATTCTAGGTTTTCCTGAAACTGTGCTTGTAATTCTTGTCTATAATTTGATATTATGCTTGAAAATAAAAAGTGCAAAAAAAAAAGGTTAACTAAAAAATAAATAAATCAGTGCTTCCTTTATAGTTGACAAGTTTCAAGATTTTATTTTTTGGGGCTAAAGAGAATACCTTGCAGTGACATTGGTTCATAGTTGTGAACAAATTGTAAAGTCTAAGTTTGACATTGGAGAAAATGACTCTAATACAATCTACTTCTAATGACACATTCCAAATTAACAAAGGCTCTCTCTCAGAAATTCAGACTTGTCTACAATATGCACAAGAACAGATTGATTTTTTATAGCTTGAATCTCAACTACAACACGAAGAATTACAACAGTGGAGTAATCATTCTGAACCTGTTACTGTTCAAAAGATTGAAACAGACTCCCATAAACAACAAGACAAAAATGTTACAGTTGATTCAGATCCAGTGCCCAATAAAGTCACATAGTTACATGTAGATGCAGAAGTTCAGTTTGCACTTCCCAAGTCGATCATCAGACCTTGGGAGAGCTTGTCCACAACAAACACAGAACAGGTCTTGGATATGATAAGGAGGTTTCCTTTCATATTCCAGATTACTCGAAGCCCATCCAATTTCAGAGTGCTAGATTTTTTCATGACAGTTCATCTTCAACTGTTCCAGATTTTGCCCCTCTTCCACAGCAACAACAACAGATTGTGAAATGCCAACACTGTGATCGAGTTGGCCAACTGAAAGATCACTGTTTTGATCTTCATCCATGTAAGCACTGTCATAAAACTAGTCATTCTTCAAACAAATGCTTTAGAAACAAACCTCCTGCAAGAACAAAGATTCATCTTGGATGGATCGCTCCTTGGCAATGGGCATCAACAACCAAGAAGATATTTCAGTCATATGTTTGAACTTGTTCTAGAGTATTGAACAGTCTTGCAGTTGATTTTTCTCCTTCATCTCACCTTGTATCTGACAGGGGGGGAAATGATGGTCATCTACAAGCCTCAAAGCCACATCAAGCGAGCTGAGCCACAACTTGCCATACCAGATTCAGAGTTATAGCCAGAGACAAAGATGCCCCTGAGCATGCCTTCAGTCAGTGATACCTTTTCAAAGAATTGGGGACACTTCCTCTAGCAGAAGACTTCAGCTTCTTGCCAGTTTCGGAAGAGTTCCAGGAATTGCATTAAGCATTCCAGAGTTGTTGTTCATCCTTAAACCATCACAGGTTGATACCTCCCTTTTCAGGTTGAGGTTCTCCCTTTTATGTGGGGTGAGACCTCCCTTTCATGGTTGAAGGTTTCCCTCTTCAAAACATTAGGAGCACTTTCTCTAGCAGAAGACTTCAGCTTCATGCCAGAATTGGAAGAGTTCCGGGAACTGCACTAAGCATTCCAGTGTTGGTGGTCATCCTTAAACCATCGCCCTTTATACTAACAATATTAGCACTTGAAAAGTCCTACATAAAAGTAGAGGTACCAATGCATACAAACGAGACTACTCATCAAAACTTTGAAGCCTTTGAACTCAGGGAATCAATCATCCCTTATGCAACAACATTAAGTTGGGCATTTATATATGCATAAACTCATGTATGAAGGCATCACTGTAAGGCCACAATACCAAGGGAACATGCTTCATAACTTTAAGCACAAGAAGATCAACCAATCCTTCTTACAAATAGTGCTAGAATGAGTATTCATGTTCAGATTCCTTCCCTGGAATCACAAATGCAAAACCACAACACATAACAACATGCATCAAAAACATCATTTCCTTTTCATTACAAGAGACCACAAGTAGTCATGCAACAAGTACAACATCAATTTAATAGTTCAACGAGAACTCAACAACAAGTAAAGCATATAAACACTTGATCTTAATTTAACACTGAAATTGGGCAACTGAGATCGAGACTACAACTCTCCACCCAACAGTAGACGAGCTACAACCAAGTCTTTCTTATAGTTGTCAACCCGAGCTAGATTCCAAAGCTTGAGGTAGAGTGCTTTCAGAGGAGTTTTAAACCAATATTATCAGCTGAAACGGGGTATCTCGAGGTTGCCTCACCTCCAACTACTAGCTATCAAAATCAATAAAACACAGTGAACAACTTCGCTCACATACACCCATCATCCACTCAAGGGATTAAATCAATATCATTTGCTGAAACAGGGTGTCTCAAGGCCACATTCCTTTGGCCCACCAACAATTCAATCATTTCACATTAGGCAGGGAACACATTCCTTTAGATAGAGGGAATATAATACAACATCCTAACATCTCTAGGGATTTAGACACAGAGAGTCTCAATTCAAATATAGAGAGAGAGAGCCAAATATAGTTAATAACATGGAGGGTTTATCAGCTATGTTATCTTTGAAGGAACAAGAGTGCACTTTCTACAGCTTAGTGCAATCTCGCACCTGTGTTCTTAGCCCAATCCCACGGAACTATGATAAGGTATTATCAACCCACTACCCCTGGGTGCCTCCATCTCTCAAAGGTATCAAATAGCAAAGTCTCCATTGTTTTGGTCAGCCCTGTAATGCATAACCACCACTCTGTGATTATCGGTTAACAAGCCTCATGGGTTTCTCTATTGGCTATCATCAAATTTAAGCTATGTGATTATTAGTCATCAAACCTTATGGGTTTTCCAAGTGGCTATCATTAGAGCTTCTCTTCTCCTTGAATTCTCTGTCCTGATATGGTCTCCTTACCTTTCTTGTTCCCTTCTTTGTCTCTGTGTATGAGTCGCCGATGTTTTCCCCACATGAGCCTTTCAACCTCCACTTCTTCATCAAGAGCCTCTCGGCCTTCCTTCTATCTTCAGCAGGAGCCTCTCGACCTACTTGCTCGTCTCCCACAAGAGTCTCTCAGCCTCCTGTTCTCGTGGTTACTCTTCCTTTGTGCGCATAGGGTCCCTTTTTGTTAAATTGGCAACTAGGGCCAAATTCCACTTTGGACAGCTCATTTGATGGAGATAATTATTGCATTGAATTCCTCTTTTCGAGAGGACCAAAATTGACCTAAAGATCACTAAATTTGGACAAGGAGAAATGTGTTTTTGAAGTGAAGCCCACACATGTGCAAATTGTCAAGGTCGACTACATCCTCATGTAGTCTCATGAAGCCCAACATACATTACTTTTGACCCTCATTGATTTATATAAATAAGAGAGACCTCCACCCTCATTTGGCATCATCACCACACAACACATTCTTCTCTTTGTTCATCCGATTGGTTAGTACACCTCATTGGGCAGTTGTTCTTTTCACACGTGTGGCAGAAAGGAGGACGAATTCCAGGAGGCTGAAAATCTGAAGCTATCTGCAACTTTGACCAGTGTTGGCTTTGACTTTCTAGGTAGAATTTTAGTTTGATCTTTTTTGCATTTCTGTTTGGGCAGGCCGCACTATTTGGCACAAAAATCAAGAATTTCTGGGCTCTTTGACCTGCGTTGACCACAACTTGTTTGACCGCAGGGTGGACTTTAGGTTGACCAACTTTGACTATAGTTTTGTTGAATGTTTTGGGTTGACTTTGAGCAGCGAGGAAGGTTGAATTTGATTGGGTTTGACCGAGATCTAAGAGGACTATTTGCTGCTGCTTTGACTGCTGTTGACTTTCTGGTTAGGGCTGATTTGTCTGTTGTTGATTGAGAGCAGAATTGTAGATTTGACAAGGTTGATCTGGACAGTGATTTGGCCAGTCAATTTTGACTTTGACTTTGTATTATTGTACTCTCTCTCTATGTTGAACATTTGATATTTATAATAAGAAGAATTGATCAAGGGTTTTCCCCATCTTGGGGTTTTTTCCCTGACATTTGCCAAATTCTGGTGTTCTCTTGTCTTGTCTTGTCTTTTGCTTTTATTGTTTATGTTCTATCTATGGTTTCTGTCAATGTGATGATTAATGTGATTGCTATTGAAAATTAAATTGGAAATTGTCATTGGGCTAACTAAAGGACATTGAAGAAATTGTTGCAAGCATATAATATACCACTGTTATCTAAAATTAACATGGGATCAGATCCCAGGTGAAGACAAAGCCCAAGCAAGAGAGAAAAGCAATCACTAAGAGATCTGTTGGACAAAGATTATTAGACAAGTCTCAATGGCCTCTACATCTTACTTCAGAATTGAGGACAAGCTCAATGACAAATGTAACTATCAGGTATTGAAGATGAAGATGAATTTAGACATAACTTTGGAGGAGCATGAAGTATTGGACTATGTGCAGGGAAAAGTGGTGGAGCTTCCTTCAAATGCACTGGTTGTTGCTAAAGACGAAGTATAGAAAAGGTGATTTCAAAGCCATGAAGATTATCGTTGACTCCATTCAAAAGCATTTGGTTACCTATATTTCTGATTTGGGAACATCTAAGGAGATGTATGCAAGCTGGTTGGGATGTTAAAAGTAAACAATGTGAATCAAATTCTTTTTCTCAAGAACAAGTTGAAGGATATCAAGATGGATAAATGAGAATCTATCCAATCCTACTTCATGAGAATAAATCAAATCAAGAATGACCTACTATCTATTGGAGAAGTTATTGCTGATAGGGAGCTCACTCTCATTGTAATTGGAGGTCTTTCAAGACCATGGGATGTATTTACCGCCACCATTCTCAATAATGATAGGATACCTGGTTTTGATGAGTTGTTGGCTAGATGCACTCAAGAGGAAACAAGGATGATGGAGAGAGATAAGTCCTCCAATGGAAATGAACCTACTGCCTTCTCTGCTCATGCAAAAAGGAAGAATAAAGAAGCCATTCAAAGAAGGAAGAAAAGGAAGGTGCTACAGTTGCAACAAGTTCAACAACTATGCTAGAGAATGGCCTTACAAGAAGAATTCTCCAAGGGATGATGACAACAACACCCACAACAATTTCAAATTGTTAATCAAAGGAACAATAGGTTCAACAACAAAGGAAAGAGGAATGCTCTTGTTGCTCGAAATGGAAATGGTTGACCTCCCAAGAGAACACGAAATGCAAGGTATGATGAAAGTAATGTTGGAGAAAAACAAGATGAATTTTATCTCATTTCCGCTCTTTCCACTGCCTCTCCCCTAGATACTTTGGATCATTGTTTGATTGATAATGGAACCTCAAGGCACTTCACTAGATACAAGGAGGCCTTCTCAAATTTGGTTGAAAAGAAGACTAATCTAAAGATCATACTTGTAGATAATGCCAGCTATCTTGTGAAAGGGATAGTTACTGTCACTTTTCACTTGAATCAACGTCAAGCCATTCATCGACAAGAAGTATTGTATGTACCCAATTTGAAGAAGAACTTGGTGTTTGCTTCTGCGATGGAAGATAAAAAGGTAGCATTCATTGTTGGAAAGGCACATATTTGGCATAGATGTTGATTTTTGGTAGCATCGGATGTGCTCTAAGTCTTAGATTTCGCAGGGAGGCTTGGGCACATGTATTCCAAAAAACCCATAAAAAGTTTTGGGAAATTCCACCCGGAGACAGTTTTGTTAAAATAATTAATTATTTTTAATGGGTCCCTGAGTCTAAACTTAGGAAATTAAAATAATTACTGGGTATTAATCTAACTGTGGGTTTTTTTCTAGTAGAAGACGAGGATCAAGCAAAAATGATCTTAACCATTGATTAACTTCTAATCTAGGTCATTGAATGTCAACAAGAAGATTATTTAAGGAGGCTTGAGGGTCATTTGGAAAACACACAGAGAGTTGATCAAGTCGACAGAGAGGAAGGGCTTCCAAATTGAAATCTTGTCATGCCAGAGGGAACAGTGCAGAGCCTCAGCGTGAGGAAGAGCTGGTGAGACGCAGTTTTTCAGCAGGTAGATTGTTGGGTTGAAAGACGTCAGAAGAGAGCAGAGGAGCACAGTGAGGGAATTTTTCCTCAATAGACTTCCTGCCAAGAAGTCCGTTTCTTATTCGTTGAGCAACAGAGAGGAGTAGTTCGACATTTTCGTGGCAGAGATGGCAACCAGTGGGCTGAGAGATCAGGACAGGTTGGATGGAGCATCCAACTATGTGATCTGGAAGGCAAGGATGTCATTCCTTCTAGATGAGCATTCTCTCAAGACCTATGTCGACAACGTGGTGATTGTGCCTGCAGATGCAGATCCACTAAAGAAGTACCAAGCAGAAATGGCGAAGGCCAAGAGGATGATCCTTGATGGAGTAAAGGATCACGTGGTTTGTCATGTTGCTAGCAGGGGGACTGCTAAGGAGATGTGGGATGCCTTGGCAACACTGTGTCAAGGATCTTCTGAGTAGTGAAAGATGTACTTAGAGAAGAAACTGAGATCTGCGCAGATGCTAAAAGGGGAATGCATAGATCCGTTCCTCACGAAGCTTCAGGAGACCCGTGATGAGTTAGCAGTTGTGGGGTCTACACCTCAAGGGTCTGAGATGGTAAGACTGGCCTTAAATTTTGTTTTGAATATTGACAAGTCTTTGTCCAGAGTATCTTGGGTTGGGCGACTTTGCCAAATTGGGATGAGATGTGGGCAACTCTTAAGCAAGAGGAGCTGAGGAGAGACTTGGTCAAGTGTAAGCTTGACAGAAGCAACAACAGTGGATCGAAGCCCAAGGAGGAGGAAGAAAACACAACCCTTGCATCCAAGGGACAATAGGAGTAGCGAAGGCGGAAGAAAGATGTCTCGAAATCAAATGCTTCAGGTGTGGTGAAATGGGTCACTACGCAACACAGTGTCCTCTTGAAGAAGGACAAAGATGAGAAGCACAATCCAAAAGCTGCACCCACGAATATCGAGGAGGAGAAGTTTGCCATGACAACTGAGATACCTCCAGGAGGGAGGTGGGCGGATTTGGAGCTGTAGTTCGAAAGAGCTACAGATGGGCAGGATCCTTGAGGAGTCCACCTCTCAGATCAATACCTTGCTATGGGAGCCCATATCAATAGTAACATGATGGACCAAGTGTTAGATGGTGCAGAGGAGTGTTGGAGCAACAGATGTAGTGGCTAGAACACCAAGTTTGAGCAGTGTAGTGTAGAGTTGCAGTAGTGCAGGGAGGCACAGTGCATTAGCAACAACAATGCAGTGGCTTCAGAGGGATAGTGTGGGACTAGCAGCAGTCGGATCTTCAGCATTGAGATGCATCTATGCTTAACACTTGTTCATTAATTTGGGATGTTTTTCCGTTGCTGATGTAGTAGTAGCGACAATTTGCAGTGCAAGAGCAGTTGGCAGTGGCAGTGCCAGCAACAACACGGATGCAAAAATTCAGAGGGAGCTGTAGTACGGATGTAGTGCTGACAGTGGCAATACAGTTGCAGCAGTAGCGCAATAGTTGGTGGATAACATGTCAGACATTAGCAATGCAGAGGACGATGTTATGAAGTCAGTGTGATGCTTCAGTGGGATGGCATTGCTAGAGTCAGTGTTGTGAAAATCGCGATTTAATGAAAAAATCGCAATTTTTTCACCTTGCCGATCAAATCACGATTTTTATACGAAAAAATCGCCTATTTTTTTTTTTGCTGATTTTTACTGAAAAAATCGTGGTGGGTCGGGGCAGCACGATTTTATATGTTTTTTTTTGGTTTTTCAATTGCTCATTTGGACAGTGGCGCACGCGGAAGGAGGAGGAGCTCTTGGAGACGAAGCTGAAGTGGGTTTGTAAACTATTTAGCCAAATCTAAGTGCTTAGAGGAGAAAATCAAGAGGAGACCACCGATTTCTCCATAGAAATAGTATGTGGATTAAATTATTTTTGTTTTCATTGTTTAAAAACATTGTTTTTCTATGTTTTTCATTGTTTTTGGTTGGGAAACTTCGTATGGTCACCATTTTTCTTTTGTTTTCATTGTTTTTAAAGATTTTTTTGTATTTCTTCATTGTTTTGGGTTGAGTAACTTGGTATGTTTATGGGAACCATTTTTTTTTTGTTTTCATTTTTTTTAAACATTGTTTATGTTTTTTTCATTGTTTTTGCCATTTGGTTGGGTAACTTGGGTTTGGAATGGTTGGGTAATTTGTGTTTGAAACTTTGAACTTTGGAATGGTTGTTTTAGGTTGGGTTACGGGTAACTTGGATTTTCATTGTACAATCATCAATGTAAAAATTAAAAAATTAAAATACTAAATTGTAATTTGTAAATTTGTAACTTGTAATTTTGTAAATGCTAAATTGTAATCCTAATCCTTATTTTCCCATAGGTTCACAACTGCACCAAAACACCATTCAAGACTTCAAGTTTGCAACTTCAAAGTTCAAAAACAAACATGCCAAGGAAATTGGATACTTTCTGGGAATATGCTGTACCTCATGCTCCGAATGATAGACAAAACTTGAGTTGCAAGTTGTGTGGAAAGGAGATGTCCGGGGGGGTGTACAGGTTGAAGTTTCACCTTGAACAAATCCCTGGACATGATGTGGAGCCTTGTACAAATACAAATCCTGAACTTATCCAAAGAGCCATGAGAGTATTGGGAGAATTAGAGCAGACTAGAGAGGCTAAAGAAGAACTCAAAAGGCAACTAAAAAGGTCAGCTGAAGGAAGTGGGCCAAGTGGCACTGGTTCTACTGCAGCATCAGCCAATCCGATAGCTGCATCATCATTTTTTGTTCCTCGAACCACACCTGGTTCACAGCCATCTATTGGTTCAATGCTAAAAAGAACCGACAAAGAACAAGCTGACAAGTTGTTGGCAAAATTTCTCCTCTGGAGTGATATTCCTTTCAGCATTATAAGGAATAATCGATTTTTCCAATCTGCTGTTGATGCTATTGCCATTGTTGGCCCGGGGTACAAAATCCCTTCTTATCATGATTTTAGAGGCCGGATTCTTCAAAATGAAAAGTGTGACTGCACCCAAAGATTGGAGGATTTTAGGGCATCATGGGCAAAAACAGGATGCACTGTTATGTCAAATGGTTGGACTGACCAAAAGGGGAGAACCCTTTTAAACTTCTTGGTTAGTTGTCCCAAGGGGACTGTGTTTATCAAATCTGTTGATGCATCTAATCAAATCAAAGATGCAAGAACTTTATGTGATTTGCTAGATGTGTTTATTTTGGAGGTGGGTGAACATGTTGCCCAAGTCATAACGGACAATGTTGCAAATTATGTTGCTGCTGGTAGGATGCTTATGGACAGGCATCCTACTTTATTTTGGACAC